>OY292516.1:4909560-5034815 GCA_958496365.1 Subacronicta megacephala | reverse complement strand
CGGAGCCGGCCGCGCCTCGCGCTCGAGGCCGCGGGCGCCACCGGCCGCGCCAGCCGCCTCGGCCGCGGCCACCGCCACCGCGCACTCCAACCACCGCGTCGACCTGCACCGATCCCGATTCCGTTGCACCTCGCGTCTCCAATATACGGTTACTGTCGTTAGAAATTTCATGAACTTGGCAAATTTTTATTGCTTTTTCTAAAGTTAAATCTTCTGTTCTTAATAAGCGGTCTCGTACAACTGTGCTTTTCGTACCGCATACAATTCGGTCACGAATTAGCTCCTCCTCCAAAGTTTTAAAACAACAATTTCTACTCAACAGTTTCAATGCTGTTACATATTGATCAATAGACTCGCCAGTTTCCTGATTTCGTGTAAAAAAATTATACCTGGCCAACGTTATATTTTGTCTTAGACCAAAATATTCATCAAACTTCTTGATTAACAATGTGACGTCATCCTTTTGACTATCTTGATCAAATGTAAAGGTCTCGTAAACATCGAACCCCTCGGGTCCAATCAGGTTGACCAGCAAGCTGGCTTGTACACTACAATCCTCTTTATGCACCCCAGATGCTTTCAAAAATAAAGTGAATTGTTTTTTCCATTTCTTCCACGCGTCAGCCCGGCTGACGGAGCTGCCTTCCAAACTTAATTCCGGTGGGGGTCGCGCGTGTTCCATAATTAACAACACTTCCTAGGCTATTATTTGGCAATATAATCACAATAACTGCTGATTTTCGCAAGTATTACAATTATTTTCACCGCTGTCACCATGTAACGTAATGAAACACCGCAGTCTGGTTAACAACTACTTTATTAACAACATGGAGGTACTTTTACATTAAAGTAATAAATATATAGAAATACCCACAACAGAGCCTATTGCCATTAACCGGGCACAAGTCCAGACTCCGAGCTGCTACTGAGAATTTCATATAAAAACCCAAATAATACTTTGCTAGACCTGGGGATCGAACCCAGGACCTCTAGCGTAGCAGTCGCGCTTAGGACCACTAGACTAATGAGGCAGTCTTTTAGAGTTTACCCGTTTATAAACTGTTGAGGACAAATTGAGCAATACTGAAGCCGAACTTTGATTTTTAGATTTGTTTTCTGTCTATATGTATGTCCCCTTATAGCTTAAAATTTACGGGATATTACGGTTAGGTACCTACTCACAACATGAAATTTATGCATTATAGATGAAAAACATCATTGTATTTAATTAAAAGTTCATCAAAAGTATTAAAAGTGCATGATTTTCATGAAGGTACACGACGTATATTACAATTTTTATTTTCACATATATCATTATAAAGTCAAGAATCTCATTAAATATGTAAAGCATATAAGAAGGTACCTATGGACAACAATGCAACATTCGCACAAATTCGCTGAGGGCATTCACCGAAAAGTTCGGGGTCTCGATGCTAATTAGTAATGAAGATTAGCTAAAAGCACCTCGGTGGACTTGTGCCCGTGGTCCGTAGCCGTAGGCGGCCGTGGTCAGCCAGCGCAGCGCGCGCTACACAACCGCGGCCAACATGCGTGAACACGGACGCGCGCAAGGTTCTCGTTTGGAGAGCGTTATCTTATGCTCCGCTTACATTTACGCGTGTTTCACAGTCGCTGCATCTTCAGAATACGGTGTTCCAATAGAAATTAAATTATGGGATACTGGAAGAACACCTTTAGCTCACATGGTGGATGTTACAAATGAGTTCGGTTTAAAAGTGCTAGCAGAACATAATTTTTTGAATGATAATAACATAGCTTTCTCGCCGTACGGACTGATGGGGATAATGGTGGCGCTGTATGAGGGAGTGGATGGAGAGTCCTCGTATCAGATCCAGCGAGGGATGCAACTGCCGTGGAACAGGAACGTCATGAGGATAGGTTTTAGAGATATTCATCGCACGTTGAAAGTAAGTAACATAATATTATTGCTTAATTTTTTTTCCTTTAAAATTCAAGGATCTTTTATCTTCAGATAGAACAGGAAAGTACTCCAATGCAGGTGCATAATTCTGGTTATTTGATTCCTATTTACACATTTAAGTAATCATCGTTCCAAAGTAAAATAGGTTACCAAACTGTCACCTTTTCTATTGTTTTGTTTACTTGATCTGTGACTAAAATGTGTCTGTTCAAGGCGGAAACGGTTGTTGTTTGAAAAACGTGGTCACATAATATCCCTTCCTAAATCAGTTCTTGAACATTGCTGATCTAAATCAAATACTTACCTGACTTTTTATTAACTCGGTCGGTACTAGGTAACCAGAAATATACCTAAGGAGTTTTCTTAAACAAGACTGCCTGTTTGCACTAGTGGTCGCATATGCGGCTGCTGAGCTCTTTATAGAGTTCAAGTCTCGCTGGCATGTCTACCAGCATGAATGGGTCGGCACGACCTGGGAAGTAGGTAGGTACTACCCTCCCATATCGTGGAGTACCTAGCAGTATGCGTACTGTTACAGTACAATATCTTTGTGCTGTATCTACAATCTACATCGCAATCTTATGATCTTTATCGCACGTTCAATATCTATTAAATGTTTCTACTATCCGTGATCAACACGTAGTCGTTAGTATATAAGATGCACCTTTGGATAATTATAACCAGACTATACTACAACTTTGTCTCATTTATACCTAATCATATACTGCCAAGAAGTTTGGCAAACGTACCAATCCACTACATTGCGTTTCATACGGTGTCGAGCACCGCAGGCCCAATTCCTCCCTCAGTCTCTTTTATTCTCCTTTCCCACCCGGCATCGCATCTGCAACTGCGAGTTGATGGCGATGACAACCTACTTACCTTCAGGTGGCCCGCGTGCTCGTTTGTCGCATAAAATACCAACTCTGCTGAAGGAACTGAGAGGACCACATGGCATGACACTACACGCCTCTAAATGTGTCGATTCGATTTCGAGGCAGTCTAAACCTAATTGAAGATTATTTAGATAGAAGAGTTTCTCGATTGCTCGTAATTAAAATTTGACAATGTTGACGGAGCAAGTTCATCAAGAGAGATTTAAACACATAAATTCGATTAGCCGCATTACCGCCTGACCTAGAATTGGTACCTACCTACTCATGCCATGTCTCTACTTGATTTGATATTAATAAAATAAATAGGGTATGTACACACGGCTACAGGTCAACCTATAAAAAACCAGTTTAAGCGGATCTTGCATGTATAGATTTCCCATACAATAAGAGGCCAGCGCAAACTGGTTTTGTATAGCTTGATGTGTAGCCGTGCGTACATAAATCATTAGGTACATTTAAATATTATTGATCGAGACAAAGCGATCAATCAGGTAATTTATGAAACTTAACGAAAACTCAAGCCTACCCTTGCCCAATCCTTCAGATCGAAGATAATAACGTAGTTTTATTCTCTAAATGATCTATCAGTTTTAGTGTTACGCGGACTAACAACGTTACACTAAAACTGGAAGGTAATAATGTGAATATGAATTGTTTCAATTTATCATTTACAGTATGTCTGCATCCCAACGCGAACGCATTTTTCATAAAATCAATTCAAGCAACAATTTCTCACAATTTCTCGAAAAAAATGGTGTATGAATATTTTACACACTTTTCACTTGTTTAGGTACTTTGTTTGTATCCCGATTCTATAATATTAAGGGCATTAATTAATAGTCGATAAGAGGACTTTATCTTAGTATTTTTATTGTACACCCACGTCTCACGGGTATGTTCAGGCCCCAAGTAATAGGGGGTGAGCCTATTGCCATTAACTGGGCACAAATCCAGACTTCGAGCTGCTGCAGAGAATTTTAAGCGGCGGTAGCCTAATGGCTAGGGCGTCGGACTTTCGATCATGTGGTTGCCGGTTCGAACCCCACCCATTGCACTACCGACGTGAACCCATTTCGTAACACAAGCATTTAGCTTAGTACGAGGAGTTAACAAGAATACTAGTAGGTAATGTGTAGCCCACATTGCTAGTAAGCTTTTATTAAAGAAAAAAAAAACATAGAAAATATCAATAACATTTTGCTCGACCTGGGAATCGAACATGTCCTGTGTTCCTCGAGCGTAGTAGTCGCGCCTGGGACCACTAGACTAACGAGGCAGTCTTCGCATTTATAATGCAACATATCTTTTTTTATATTTATTTATTCAGTGGAACACCACGGAAACAAGCATGCAATATACCTATACTTACTTCTAAATAAATATACAAAACTATCTAATATGCATCATGTGTAATGTTATATCATAACACATTTGCGGAAGGAAGCTGGCGAAAGTAACTGGATGAAAACAGCTGAAAATCGGGCTCTGTGGCGTTCACTTAAAGAGGCCTACGTCCAGCAGTGGACGAATACAGGCTGATGATGATGATGTTAACAGATTTAAACAGGTGTCCCGTTTTCATGGAAGACTTGTATAAGTCGAGAGTGCATACCTACTCACTCACGTGTAGTTTTAGATAAAGCACCACAAACCCCGCCTCCGAGACCCTCCCAATATTGTACTTAGGCAAGTAACAAAATAATGCTTTAATATTTTCAGACTTATTTCGTACCAGAAGAGGGATTCCTGGCAGGGTTAGCTTTAAACAATGAAAACGTTACTTTCAACGAGCCTTACAAAAAGATACTGCGCTTTTACGGATTCGATTTAGAAAACGACCAATTACCAACATTGTCTCCTGAAACAAATAGTACGTTAAATGACACAGGTACTGCTTCATCAACAATGAGTCCGGCAGGCTTGACTGACAGTACGACAGTGACTGTGGCTATGACGGCAGAAAACAAACCAGCTCGAGAAGATGTTGGTACTTCTCCTGCAACGAGAGAAGAGACTACGAGTACTACTAATCCAAACGCTGAGACATTAAGCACCATTGATATAAGGGGAGCAACATCCACAACTGCAAGTCCATCCTCCGCACCCAACGCCGAGAGTACACCCATGAATACTCCCGTGACCACAACAGAAAATACCAGCGATAAAACTACGGAAACAACATCACAAACAATAATGACCACATCTCGGATAGTCGAGACGACCACAGAGGCTTCTTCAAACGTTGCAACTGAATCAACCACGCGAACAGCTGCTCCAAGTACGCTAGCTGACGTAGAGACTGTTTCGTTTAGTTCGCAAGTTACAAATGCTTTAACAAATGAACCAACTACAAATAATGAAGTAGATACATCGTCTATTGATCCCAGCACATTGCAAGTTACTGACATTGAGATTACGTCTAGTACAGGTCAGGCAAGTACGGCACAGTCAAATCCACTTGATACGACGCAAAGCACACCGTCAACTATGGACAGTTCTACAATTACATCAACTATGTCAACTGAAACCACTCCAATGGAAAGCGTTATGACTACTATAGCTGAAACACAGCAAACTGATCAAATGTCTACAATGATAACTGAGGACATGACTACGACATCAAATTCAGTGACAATTAACCAATCTACGTTAGAAACACTTGAACGAAGGAAAAGGTCAATTGTAGATTTTATATTCACAAATCCTCCATACATAGATGACTACTTGTATTATAGATCTTATGATATAGGTTCAGATACGCCTAATCCGAATTTTGATGACAAAATGTTCCTAGCGAACGGTTTAAGAAGCGTTCAGGTGAGCTATATAAATTAATTTATTTTAAGATTCGCTAGGAAGTTATTGAAATATGTCTTCCTTCTTGTTTTATTTGGATTTCATATATGATTACTATCTCAGCGATGATGCGGTCGACGATAGGACATGGTTGCATAAAAGTGACTAGTAGTATGTGGATAATATTCTCGTGACTGTAAGCTCCCAGGTTCATCGCAAAGCGTTCTACATATCGGTACGCATGAGAAGTGAATAAGAAAATCCCTTCGTTTCAATAAATACTATAGATAGAATATCTACTATGTATAATAATGGGGTAGTGCAATATGTCCTTTGTGTGTTTGTCCCATGATGAAATGGGCTTGAGGAAAATGATTCTATATGCCTACTAACACAGTAAAAGCAATTCATCCCATCTAGTTACAATACAATAGACCCTGATTTAGCAAAATTACGTTAGGTACGCTCTTGCACCACCCATAATTAAAATCGCCAACTCGTGAATCGCGCGTCCTAGCGACATTGTAAATTCTCTTGTTATAGTGGTTAGCTGAACAACAGCACAATTTGTATTATGAATTCGCCACAGCATTGCTGTTCATTATTCAAATTGATGATGGGTCAATTATTTTCAACAGGTCACTTATATGCGGTATGATACAGTGCTGGAGCACGCTTACCTACCCCATTTGGAAGCCACAGCTTTAAGGATGCCACTGGACAGTGATCGTTACTACTTGCTCGTTGTGCTACCTACTCGGGGTGGTTCAGCAGAACTTGGGAGGCTTTTGTCTCGAATGGCGCGGGAGTCAGACTTGTCAGACATTTACTCTGTGTTGCGTCCGCGCCGTGTGAAGGGAATCGTGCCTAGTTTTACTGTTAAAGGTCATGTGACCTTAACTACAGATTTGCAGAAGGTAACAAAATCTACTCTTACTCTCGATATTCTCAGAAAGGTTAAAACTATATTTTTTTGACTATACTTAAGGACTTTGACTAGATATTATAAGAGTAGCTCGTGGTTAAGTTATAACTGCGCTGATCTACAGATCTGCAAGGTTAAAGTCCGTAAAAATGGAGAGTGCCTCCGTGCCTCGGAGAGCAGCAAAGCCGTCGGTCCCGGTTGTCATACGACCACCTGTGACAATCGTTAGAGGTAGTCGGAAGCCCAAAAAAGCCTCACAGCCAGTCTATCCTTCGATTATTCAGTGTTGCCCAGGAACTGGGTTACGGATTCTGATATTATGGCAGTCGCTTTGTGTAAAATACTGATATTCAGGCATCTGGTTAGACTGGAAGCAGACCCCAACATACCTATGAGAAAAGGCTAGGAGGATGATAGCTTGACCATAGCATAACAAAATGTAGGTAAAACTGTTAGTTTTTGACCTGGATTTGGCTCTACAATAACAAAAGTAGAGCTTAATACATTTGTCGTTTACTAACATAATAATTAATTTGGTTAGCAACGAAGGGTGACACAAATCATTCCCACGCTTTGTACAATTCATTTTTAACCCCCGACGCGAAAAACGACAGCGTGTTAAAAGTTTGATTTTAGATGAAACTAACAGCTAATGGTAAGATACACAAAGATATGAATTTTCTAATGAAATAAAATTTCTAGTGAAAGATAAAGTCGATCTCAGGCAGGGTAAACCTGCGTGTCTCACGTATATAATAAAAAATAAGCGGTTAATGGTAACATAGTTTGTGGCCTCAAGATTAACTAAAGGTTTTCTTGGCAAAAGACAAATATATATTCAAAATGTGTGTTTAATAATTACAGCTTGGAATCAGAGACGTATTTGAACCTAGACAACGCGACTTCACGCTTATGACAAGACAACTGGGGGTGTACGTGCGGAGCATTGAACAGGCAGTGTCCGTCGCTATACGGAAATACCGTCCCGATGATCAGAAGAAAAATAGTAAGTACCCACCTATCAGACCCGCAAACAAAGTGCTTGAACAATTGGGTCTTAGTACCTATATACTTCTAGTAGTACCTATAATATGTTAAGTTGAATGTAAGTTTTTTGCCGTATTCCGGCCCGAGCCCTACCAACACCGCCGCTGCCGTTCCGGCTTGATCCATTTAATTGGCTATTGGGGCCATGTGTGTGTGCGTGGTCACCCGCAAGACTGGGGTCACTCGACGCCGTCACGGACCGACGCGCTGTGGTACCCCGCCGGCGCCCGCGCCGCTTGAAAATCCTTGAGTGACATTGATGCGCTCCGAAAACCTTGAAATTGATTTTCAACAATTAATTGAATTGGGTCACGCAGGCTACACCTGCACGACTAAAATATGTGAAACCTTCCTCCTGGAATTCAAACAAGAGCGTCAACCAATTTTCCGGTTGCAAACATTTGCAATGCATTACAAAATAATATGATAATACTTAACGCGTTGTTATATGTAAACATTCTTAAAAAATAATTATGTTAACAACGGATGAAGACAGATTTCGTGTCCTCGTTTTCCGGCGCAGGGCTGAGATAATTGTTACCAAAAGAGTGCATATCTGAGGTGTCAAGTGGCGACAGCGGGCCAGCCGCATCCATTGTCTCGCGGCGGTGGCGTAACGCGGCGACACGCGCATTTGCGTCCATTGATGCGCGGGCGCAGTGCTCTCCGTACACCATCGACAATTAGGGAAATCACCCGCTGCAACATCACTGCGACCTCAATGCTTAATCGCGAGATGAAAATGATGATTTGCAGATAGTCCATCATTTCAATTACATAAATGAGTTTAACAGAGAAAATCACTACATGATTATTTCCGGTGGCTACAGTTGGCTTATTCTGTTTTGATTGTTATGATAAGAGCCTGGCATTCGCAATACAAGGACGTCTGTTATGAAAATTGACAAAATCATTCTACTACTTAGATGGATTATAAAAGACTTTATAATGTAATTTAAGCTGATCTCGCATTGGATGGGCCTTCAGGGCAATAAGAGACCAGCGTAAACTGGTTTAAGTAAGCTTGATGTGTAGCCGTGCGTAAATATCCTATACTTCCTATATTATACAGTTTTTTTTTATAAAAATATAAATATCATAAAAATTGGAAAGTAGTAAAGAAAATAATCAAATGCGAAACATACCACCCAAATCGTCTTTCAGCATCAACCTATTACATAGTCCCACTCCTGGGCACGGGTGTCCTCTCAGAACGACAGGGATTAGGCTATAGTCCTAAGCCTACTGCGGGTTGGCAGACTTCACATGCCGTCAAGAAAATCTCTCAGGCATGCAGTTTTCCTCACGATGTTTTCCTTCGCGCGTGATAATTAATGAATACGCACATGATTTTGAAAAGACAGACGTGCGTGCCTTGTTTCGAACTCGAGACCTTTGATTTGTCAAACGGTCATACAGTCCAATGGTCATATCACAAGCCTATCACTGCACAAATACTCTTTTCATCGGCTCTTTCTATTAAAATTTAACACTGCAAATTACTTGAGACGTGCTTAGTTATCATGGTTAATTTGAACAACCTGTAGCCGTGTGTGCAGTCGCCAGCACATCAGGTTATACAAAACTGTCAAATTTCTCCCAAATGTTTTTAAACCAGTTGTCGATTAAGTTCAAAATCGACTGAGAAAATTTTACATATTGTGGTAACTTGATGTGGTGGTCACCGTACCTACCTACGTGATAAGTGATTCCTTAGATAGATAGGTCATAATTATATAGAGACGTGGTCTCTCACTATGGGCCTCATAACATAGCTCAGGGTCACTCAGCGAGCTATGGAGAGAGCTATACTTGGCATTTCTCTACGCGACCAAATCACGAATGAGGAGATCCGTAGAAGAACGAAAGTTGTCGACATAGCTCAAAGGATAAGCATGCTTAAGTGGCAATGGGCGGGGCACATAGCTCGTAGAACTGATGGCCGTTGGGGCAAAAAGTTTCTCGAGTGGAGATCAAAATATGCACCGGAAAACGCAGTGTGGGACGACCTCCAACAAGATGGACGGACGACCTGGTAAAGGTCGCTGGGAGTCGTTGGATGCAGGCAGCATATAAACAGTCGTTGTGGAAGTCTATGGGGGAGGCCTTCGTTCAGCAGTGAACTTCATTTGGCTGATATGATGATGATGATGAATTATATTAGCGAACTTATGTTGCAGGGTACGTGAGTAACCGCGATCCAGTCGTATTTTCTGCAACCTACCCATTTCTGTACTTCGTGATGGATGCCAACATCCACGTTGCGCTGATGGCCGGCAAAATGGTAGACCCGCTCAATTCCAGGATATTATAGTCAAATCTGATAACAGTGCAGTTTTATTCCCTAATCCAGTTAGCATTAATATAATAAATAATAAACACCAGTACCCTACCCCTACCCAACTCTAGTAAATTCATATTACGGATTATTTCCTTTTGATACATTTTGTTTATAATTTCCTACCTACATCATTAATCGTGTTCGTAAACGGACTGCTAAGCTAATCCTGGGTTCGATTCCCAGGTCGAACAGTACCTATTGTTTTTGCAGCGGTTGAACGTATTTAGTGCAAGCGGTGGATGGAGCAATTTGGTGCAGTGGTCACGGTTTCGATCCCCCCCACAGGGTAGTTTCTAACCTTTTGAACGCCATTGTCACATATATGTGACAAACGAAATCTTACCCTTAACGCCAACGTCACAAATATATGACATGCCACAAAAAAAATATATATATATATGACAAAATATACGTCGCCCATTTTATGAAATAAACAATTTAATCATTACTTTAGTGTGTTTTCACTACCTTGTGTAATTTGACAGAAAAAGTGGCCTGGCGTCAGGGGTACGGCGATACATTTATACTCTGGCGTGCAAAAGGCTAAAGGCGTAATAGGCTCGCTCCCGGTGAACTAACAGTACACGTCTTCCTAATAGCACAGTATTAAGACTCAGGCATGGCCTTGAAGTAGGTAATTATTGAAGCAGATTCTTATATTGTGCTATTATTATATAGGAGTACCAATCACATCATCAAAATATTGATGGGGCCGGGCCAAACCTGACGGACGTCTTCAGGAATAGATTCCTCTCAAAGATTTTAGGTTTTGGCCTTTAAATTTGGGATTTCGGGGCCAGCTCAAATCCTTCCAAATGGACGTCAGGGCCTTTGAGTACAGCTGACGTCTAGTCCAATACCTACTCACCAAGCATTCCGGAACCCTCAATTCAAGAAGGTTCAATTGCTGTCAATTCTGTCTTTTTTTTTTATAGTAGAGGGAGGCAAACGAGCAAGCGAGTCACCTGATGGTAAGTGATCTTCACCGCCCATGGAAACCTACAACACCAGGGGGGTTGCAAATACGTTGCCGGCCTTTTAGATACGAATAGGCTGTCTGCAGCAATAAACGTAGGTATATACCTATATAGGTACCTACGTTTATTGCTCTGCAGACTGCACGTGTGTGTAGCCGTGTAGGTACACACGGCCACACATTAAGCTATAAAAAACCAGTTTAGACTGAACCCCCATTGTAAAGGTTTTCCGCATAGTTCAAGGCCAGCCTATAATGGTTTTCTATAGCTTGATGTGTAGCCGTGTGTACTATACGTCAGATCTATAGTCTGAAGAAGTATGGTATGGTGTATAACACCCGTAACCGCAACTATACGATAGTGATCATATTTCTTGTATGGTGTCTACTGTGATTGTAACAAAATAAAACAAAAAGGTATTTTTTTATATTTATTTCTACATTACACTCCTCACTTCGCCCTCTTGGATTTGATCTTTCTTAAGTAGAACTCAAGCTCCTTGCCTTCCAGAATGTAGCCGTCAGCGCGACCGCACTGGCCGGGCCGACTAGCCACACACGCTGCAAATAACACAAACATTTTAAGAACATGCATAAGTAATATGTGTAAAAGATATTGGAATGATGTGACTCAGAGTAACTATGACAGAATAGGTCATGCAACTGCTAGACTGTTCCCAAAACGGTACCAGTCCATAGTGCAGTCTCAAAACTTCTCGATTTCATCATTGAGGCTATATTTTATCAGGCATAAAAGTTACCTGTACAAAAATTTGCTTGATAAAATAAGTCAGTTTTATAAGTAATCCTTTCGCCTGTGGCAGACGATGGGCAGTAGCTTATGCTTGCGTATTACTACTGTTCATTATGTGAATTATCAGCTACATTTGAATGTTGGCGTTTGCTAGACAATAGAGGCTGCTTTGCAAGACAATAGAGGCTAAAGGTAAGGCCAACTGACCAAGGTGCATCTAGCATCAGTATAGTAGTAGGCAACCTTTAATTCTGTTCCATTACAACTGTATAACTTGTTAGTTCTGAAATTGCAATTATTACTAGCAAAATAGGCTCGCCCCCTATTACATGGGACCCAAACATACCGGCGAACTGTGGGTGTACATAAAGTGCACCTCTGCCTAACCCTTCGGGGAATACAGGCGTGATGGTATATTACTAGCAAAATATGGACATCACAGGCAGAAGGCTTGTGGCTTAGTTTGCTATGGCATTCTGTGTAAACCGAAGGGATAGGTTTGAATTCTGCCCGAGATCAAATCTTCTTAAAATTTCTTTAATATGCTTATATGTATGTATACTTGTTTCTTACCTAACAAACGTCCAGTATGGAACTGCTCCTCCAATCCACCCTCAACCTTGGAAAGGCGCTGTCTCGCCAGATACTTCTTAGCAGTCTTCTGGCTGCGTTTCTTATTGATAATGGCATCTTCTGCCTCCGTCTATGAGCAACACAATGCTTTGATTAGTTTGAAACAAAGATATGTAAGTTGTTACTAATAGATTTAAAGATGGTGCACTTCAGTTTTTGCAACAATCACTGTTCACTCATCTGACACGCAAACTATCATCATTGAAATGTGCAGTCTGAAATCTATTTGAGGAATATGTGAATGAATGCAAGTTTTCAAATGCATGATTGGCAGCATATCCAGATTAACCTGTTAGTTGCTGTATAAATAAATACTCTTTTTAGTAAATAATTGAGTAAGATTGATTTCATCAGTGTTCATCATCTCACTCAAGTATTTATTCTGTGTGCCCCTGGTTAAGTACACTACATGCTCACAGACAGTGGTTTTGGTAGCTTAGTGGCTAAGTTGCCAAAACGACTGTGAAATTGAATTCTTCTTCCACATCCTACATCTTGAGGTAACATCAGCAACATCTACTGAGGATATTACTATGTCCTTCAACCAGAGTACTAAACCAGAGGAATACAGGTTCAAAAATCCTGCCTGAGATCGTCCTAGGCCTAGGAACTTATTGATCAAAACTTTTGTATCTTCACTTTTATAATACAATAAAATCATTTAAGGACAGTATTCTTACCAGTTTTGCACCCTTCTTCCTTCCAAGTGGCAGCAGATAGTGGGACTCATACCACTGCCTGAAGGGAGTAGCATCCACCACAACAATGGCATTCTTGACCAGTGTCTTGGTACGCACCAACTCATTGTTGGATGCATTGTACACCACATCAATGATACGGGATTTGCGAGTGGAGCCTGCAACATAAAATTATGTTTGAATTTGATTTAAGAGTTCTTAAGTTATTTAATAATCAATGTGTTTACTGAACAAGAACATCCAGGCATTTAAGTCCTGGCTTATATGGATAATGTGTCAGTTGGTTGCATTTGATAGCTTGACCATATTCTCTAGACAAAGCTATGGTCTGTTACTTGTAACTTATACTTGATGGGTTAATATCAGATGATCCTCTGATAACCAGGAAATAGAAATATGCCATTGAACATAACAAATAATAGGTACTCACATTCTGATCCCCATGAGAAATTACCAGTGTCTAGACGTAGCGCACGATACTTCGTGTTGCCACCGCGTGAGCGCACCAAGTGAATGCGCTGGGGGCCAAGCTGTAACAAAACAATACCATAGAATACAACATTAATTAGCTAGACCATGCAATTATCAAGGTTTAACGTCGCAGAAGATGCAAATAATTTATCCTACAACATCATTGTTATCAATAACAAACTTGACTTATCAAAATAGGTTATAATTCAGTGACATGGTGCTCACCTTTGTGTTGGCAGCCGGGCGGCCCAACTCATACTTCCTCTTCTTACGGATGGGCGCACGCTTACCACCCGTAGCTCTTCGTTTATGCCAGTGATCACGACTGATACCTGCATCACACAAACATCATCATTTCTCACATCACTTCACCGACGACCTATTGAATGCACAACCTTGCGTTTTCACAGTAGTGGTCACAAAATACAAACTAAAATTGTATCACTGAATAGTTCTCTATTGAATAAGCGTTTAGATCAGAAAAATTAAACAACCATATTGAAGATATTTAGAGATATATTTTATGAACACCAGACTAAAGTTACTCACCCATCTTGGCTGGGTCAGAAAAGAAAAGGTTAGTTTGACAAGCGGAACTTCTATACCTCTACTACTCTGTAGTCTATGATTGGTAGTCTATACGCGATCCAAAGAATCGCTTTCAAACAGGCTTTTTAGTACACTCCGATATTATATTACAAAGACGAAAGAGATTATGTTTTCTTCGAAAGTTCTTATAGTAAACTGTTACAAAGAAATAATCTTTCGAAGACATTAAATTATTCTTTAGAGTCGTAATATAAAGGACCGCGTCCACTAGGCGCCCCTTTGAAATGTTATAAACTTCACTTAAAGCAAAATTCAGCTTAGATATTAACGCAAAACATAATTATTACACTATATCTAGAATTTTACTTATATTATTCCACAAAATTCACCAAATACCGTTCGAAGACGTTCAATCGAGACGAAAAACAAATGCGATTCAAATTAATTCGGATGTCAGTAATTTGAAATTAGAACAGAATATCTTTTTTTGCCGTTCATTACTTTTTGCAATATTTTTTAAATATTTTTGTTTCTTATAGGACTATCTTGTTCAGACATTTCGTTTAAACCGTAGGTTTAAACATTATATAGCTATCGAACTACGAATAAACGATTGTTGCGTTGTAACAATAATTATTGTAACTGCGAAAAAAAACCGTTATTATACAGGCTGTTTGGTGCATCGTTTGCCAAATGGAAATGGCCGATAGAAGAGGTATCTATTCAATAATTCCAATAATTCATTCCTTGTTACTAGCTTGTTAAACCAGTTTATAATAACAACTTTTTAAACTTTATTTGAAAAAAAACAATGTTTAAGAAGTAATATGTATACCGTTCAATTTAGCGTTTAATTTTGGTGTCTTCTCTTGTATGGTTCTATGAAATTCAAAATTACTCGCTAATAACATCTCGTTCCTTTTTAAAAACCTCACGAAAGTTTAAAAAAAGAAAAAAATACACATTACTCAACTTAAAATTGCTGTAAAAGAATAACTAAAAGCGATTGGGATCAGTGGCAGCGTAAGACCGAAATTTGATGTGGGTAAGATTAATTTTGCGGGGCCCTCTGCCTCTGCCCTCTCTCTCTCGTGAGGCCGTAGGTGGTGGCCCACGTCGCCCACGCCTTACGCCGCCACTGATTGGGATCTTCGATTTCTTTCAAAATGTTTTCTAGACTATTCACTAATTTTCGCATGACTAGATAGTGTTATCACGCCTACGCAGTCTATTGGCTTTTTCTAACAAAAGGCACTAACTTTCCTCAAAATAAAAAATATGTACTTTACAAATTTTGTTCAAATTGTCCACCTCTATTGCGTATGCACGCGCGACATCTTCGTCTTAGCTCGACTGTAGTGGTATGTAAACGTATTGTTACGCCGAGTAACTAATAGAAAAACGTGGATAGGCCACGAAGGTTCTAGATCCGTCATAGAAGCACGTCGAAACACAAAAGAATGTACCCGACTGCCCCGCGCGCAAATAATAACAGTTCAAGGCCAAGGTCACGGGTCAACGCCCGGAAACAATAGGCGGTTAGGTACCTACACGATTTTTATCGACTAATCGCGACCATTCGACTCTAGAATCTTCATTGCGCGTATATATACCGGTCGTGAGGGCTAGGCAGAGTAGTCTTGTGTTGGAAGCGAACAAGTGAAGATTGAAGTGAGTTAACAAGTGATTAATTGTGCGATATTGTTGAGTGTAGTGTACAACTATAGTGACGTTGTGGTGATTTATTGTTGTGTTTTAGTGTATTTAATTAAAGTGTTTGTTTGTTTATTGGTAAATTGGTGTTAATTAATTTATCCCGAACCCCAGCTCGTAACAGTATTTCTGCTTTGATAGTGACGAAAGTCGACTCATCATCGCCAAATCATCCCTAGCATCTACTTCCGTGGCCTAAACAATACTAGAAATGGCTGATAGAAGAGGCCATTTCTAGTACTGTTATTAAAGTTACGCTATCGAGCTATCAAAAGCTCGACTGACAAGATAAGGCGTGCGTGTGTGCGTGTAATTGTGTGTTGTACACGGCAAGGCGTATTTTTAGCCGTCCTCACTTCTTTGTGCGCAAAGTTCCATCTTAATTTTTTATTTGATATGAGGGGATGCAGATTTTTCACAAAAAAACTATTATTAAACTGATTTGAATCGAAAGTTGATGACTGATGTCGTTTCCATAAAAATAGTTTTTTTTTTAGTTTACATTTACAATGTATAAATAAATGAGTCCAATATCTTAACATTATCTTTACTCATTGAACAAAACCTACGGCCAAAAAAAATATTTTTATATTAGTGTAATATGAACCTGTTCGTTGGTATAGACCACATTATAGTTAAGGAACTCATTTTTAATGTTATGAATAAATATTATGGTTAAAGTTTGTTTATCTTTTTTTGGAAATTAATACAGATCGATTTGTTCCGATCCTCATTGTACACACGGCTACAGGTCAACCTATGCTTATCTAGTTTAAGCTAATCTCGCATTGTGAAGGCTTTCTACACAACAATGGGCCAGCGTAAACTGGTTATGTATAGCTTGAACACAGAATACATATAAGCTCGACGTGTAGCGGTGTGTAGATGTATCCATCCAATAATGGACGGACGGATCGAATATCGAATGTCATTGTAGCGATACAAAAAAGTCGACATCCCTACTCCCTAGATCTCTATTTCAAGATCAAGCGTTCATCGTTGATTCGTTCTTTGTCTGTGGTTCTGTCAATGAATTTAATATATTTATGGAATCTGTGATTTGTTATTCGTTCTTGCTTTACACGGTGCTTGCTTTTTGTGTAAAAAAATTGTCGAATTGTAACAAAGTTGGCGTGGTAATTATTGAATAGATGAAAGTATTATCCTACACAATTTACCTTCAATAATGTCTACAGATTTTTATATTCGCTACTATGTTGGACATAAGGGTAAATTTGGACATGAGTTTTTAGAATTCGAATTTCGCCCCGATGGCAAACTCCGGTATGCAAATAATTCTAATTACAAGAATGATACAATGATTCGTAAAGAAGCGTACGTGCATCCCTGTGTCATGGAAGAGCTGAAAAGAGTAATAGTCGACTCTGAAATAATGCACGAAGATGACCGTTTATGGCCACAACCAGACCGAGTGGGACGACAGGTATGTACATAAAACCATGTTTTTGTGGGTATTGACTGAACATTAATGACCTGAATGCATCTGGCATCGTTTTTCCAGATAACTCAAATTGTTTTAGATGGACCATGAAGTTCAAGTTCAAATGTTTTTATTTCAAAGAAGCCTTTACAAGAATTTATGATATGTGATGACTCCAAGAAATTACTACATATTCCTTAAATATTTATTCATCCTTTCCAATTTATCTGTTTGAAGAGAGAAGATCCAAGATTGGACAATATCTTTCTTTAACACATACACATAATTAATTAGTTTTAACTGACCTCCCTTCATTCCTTCCTTAGGATGGTAATTTTTCTCTAAGTCACAAACACAATATAATAATAATGTCATTGAAACAAACATTTGAAGATCTACTAAGTGGTATACTGTTTTATGTCCCAATTAAAAAATACTACAGACTTTCGAATTCAGTAATATGTTTTAAGTCCTGATTACAATCAAATTGAGGCTTAAAACATGTGTACTAAATAGTTACCTTAATGTGCCCTATGATTGTTTACCTCCAGTGTACTGAAATTAGTCATAAATGACACAAACCCTCATTATGGAATTATAGTTGATGTTTTTTTTTCACAGGAATTGGAGATAGTCATAGGAGAAGAACACATTTCCTTCACAACTTCCAAAACTGGATCACTAGTGGATGTGAATCAGTCTCGTGATCCTGAAGGCCTCCGTGGTTTCTACTACTTAGTCCAAGATCTCAAATGTCTGGTATTTTCCCTAATTGGCCTTCACTTTAAGATCAAACCTATATAATCTGAATGACTTTTGTATTTTAAGTGAAATAAATAAACTGAGTAATTTTGCCTTTTATTTGAAATTACCATTTACCATAAAATTCACTAACTGAGATAGAATCTCAGGTATCTCCGATCAATATAAATGACAACATCATCATCATCATCAGCCCGTATTCGTCCACTGCTGGATGTAGGCCTCTTTAAGTGAACGCCACAGAGCCCGATTTTCAGCTCTTTTCATCCAGTTATGCCAGCTGCCTTCCGCAAATCGTCACTCCACCTGGTCAGTGGGCGTCCTACACTATGTTTGCCTAGCCGCGGTCTCCACTTGAGAACTCGTTTGCTCCAACGGTTGTCGGTTCTCCGGGAGACTTGACCGGCCCATTGCCACTTCAGTGTGCTAATTCTTTGAGCTATGTCTGTTACATTTCTGTTACGGTTCTCTGACGGATGACTTCGTTACGGATTTTATCCCTCAGAGAGACTCCGAGCATAGCTCTCTCCATAGCTCGCTGTGCGACTTTAAATTTGTGAACCAGTCTCGACGTGAGTGTCCACTTTTCGGCTCCGTAGGTCATAACTGGTAGGACGCACGCTTCGAAGACTCGTCTTAAGGCACTGTGGAATGAGTGACGAGAAGACGCCGAAGTTTGCCAAATGCTGCCCATCCCAGCTGTATTCTTCTATCGGCTTCCCTCTAGAAGTTGTTTCTACCCAATTCCATTATCTGGCCGAGGTACGTATATTCCTGAACAACTTCGAGAGATGCACCATTGACCATGACCGGCCTCTGGGTAATATGGTTGTTAAACATAACTTTAGTTTTATCCATGTTCATCCCAAGACCGATCCGTCGAGAAGCGTCAGCTAGGTCGACCAGCATTCGTTGAAGACAGTGGCGGCGTAAGGCGTGGGCGACGTGGGCCACCGCCTACGGCCTCGCGACGCGAAAAATTTATGAGAGGGAGGGCAGAGGCAGAGGGCCCCGCAAAATATAAATAAATAAAAAAATATGAATCTTGCCCACATAAAATTTAGGCCTTACACCGTCACTGGTTGAAGATCCTGCAGCGACTCCGCCATAAGTACAATATCATCGGCGAATCGTAGGTGTGAGATGTACGCGCCGTTTATATTCAAGCCCAAGTCTCGACTGAGTCCTTCAACATCCAAAATCATCAAAAAACATTATAAGTACCTCAATCGGGGTTTATTTCCTGTAATCTGCATTCAAAGTAAAAGGAGTAACTTTTTTATAAAACTGGAATAATGATTTTTTTACATATATGCATACATACCATCACGCTTGTATTTACTGGAAGGTTAGGCAGAGGTGTAATACTAAGTACTAATGGACACCCACAGTTTGCCGGTATGTATTGGTCCCAAGTAATAGAAGACGAGACTATTGGCTTTCATTGCCGGGCACAAATCCTGATTCCGAACTGCTACTGAGAATTCACTGAAAACCCAATAATACTGAGGTCGACCTGGGAATCGAACCCAGGACCTCTAAGTGCAATTGCACTTAAGACCACAACAATAATGATCTATTCTATCTATATCAGCTCAGATTAAGGAATAGAATTTCAGACTAGAAATCAAAACCATGTGGTGAAAATCATGAAAAAAATACATTAAAATCTAAACTACCACCTAAAAATCGCGGAACATAGATGGGATGATTCGGAATTCGGATACCCCTCGATAAAAGGTATCAAATCTTTGTCTTTGGACGTAATTTCTCTGGCCATGCTGTTTTTATACAAGGACCTTGTGTGGATTGGTAGATTTTGCTAGCCAAGCCGGTTTAGAAAATCTCGGAAATAATTACTATCATTCCGTATGAATAATCTAGATATTCCTATGAAATTATGTGAAATCTTCGAGCAAGTTGCTCGAAGTGTGAAATATAACATTGTTATGTACGTACGAGCATGTACTTTATTTTCCCGATAGCAATGCAAGAATTAAAAAAAAAATATATGTTTACAACCTGGAAGTGTTTATCTGTGGCTTGTTTGACAACTATATTGCGTTTCGTTTTACAAAATAATTAATCAATCGATTATTTATTACCCACAAAATTTATAAATTAGGGTAAAAGATCATTAAAAAATAAAAAAATATATTGATTAGTTAACTTTACTATGTAATTAATATTATATAAAATAAATATATTAATAACATAATGACTGGCCCTTATTCTTCATAATAACAATAATTTGTAAAAGATAAATATTGATCGAATTGAGATGTTATTATGAGATAAAATTAACAGTATACACTTTAATATTTAAAATTCAATATAAGTGAATTTTATCCATTTAGGTTTATTTTTTAATCCTTGTGGAGGAACGTGTTTGGCATTATGTATTTATGTTTATACTTAGACAAAGTACCTATAGACGTAGCCACAGCGTGGCCGCACTCGAAACAGCAATATTTTTTTTCAGTGTGACCATGTTGGGAAATTTTCCCATGTTTTCGTGGGTAACTAAACGGAGTTAGATAAATGCAGTCTGTTAACTAAGAATTCGCTCTGTATATTATGTAATTTAAATAGGAGATACTACCTCTCTCTTAGGTTTCTTCCAATATAGATAGTGTTCCGTACAATGGGAAGTCAGGTTAAACTGGACATGCAATACTGTGCAGTGTGCACGTAATAATATAGGTGCAAAAAAAAATAAAAATAATTTTTAATCATGTATTTGATCTACTGACCTTTAAATAAAACTAATTTATTATGCATACTCCTAATTCTCTCTTCGCCTTGAGATGCTTTTTTCATAATGAAATGAATTCTCACCTCAAGGTATCTGAGAGCAATTGCTTTAATTAACAACGACAGGTGATTGTCCAGTGGACTTTGTTCCAATATGTGATCCCTTAATTCTACAAATATATTAGAATTAATAAACTTTTTATAAATATTGACAATCAACTTTGGTAAGCCACATTTATCATTAAAATATGCATTACCACGAATGGCTAGAATATGTCTAAGAGATTTTTCTGCATGTAGACAAACTTTTATTACATCTTGAGATGGATAATGTAATCCGCCAAAATCTCTTTTTTTAATAAAGCTTGGGTACTTTTCGTGAGCAACAATCGCTGATAGGCATTCCTCACATTTTATAACATTTAGCAATTTTTTTGTAATGTAACCGGCTATGTATATGGTGACGTCTTTTGAAAATTCGGTTAGTTGTATACCTAGGTAATCATGATGTTCCGGCAATTCAAATATCAGGTCCTCTGAATCTAAGTCTTCTGTCATTGAGAGTAACTTGGATCTTCGACTGTTCATTTTCCTACAAATCGATGTCATGTTGCATGTTAAAATATTAATAGATTGTAATGGTAAACAATTTCCTGTAGTAATGTTTTTTAACTCTCCGTGAATCAGCAAACGTTTATAAGCCGACATAAATTGTAAGGCGGTGGGGTTATTATTAAATCCACCTTTAGACCTTATGGCACTAAAAAAAATCTCCAGATGGTCTTGGCTCATTTTATAAGTGGATAAATACCTAAGGGACGCATTCTCGACGTTTATGAACTCATTATAAATAATTCTTATTGATTTCACACAAATCAAAAAACCAAGGAAGCCTGTTTTTCTTTGCGAGGTTACCACAGTTTGGTTTTGTGGGAACTTAAGTGATTTTATGTATTTTTCAAAATTACTTAGTTTAGAATCTATAATGGCAAAATTTTGCTGTGTTATTGGTTTTTTAAAGCCACGGGCACTCAATCGGCGACTATTCAAAATATCAAATACATCGTTAAAATACTTAATAAATTCGATGGTTGCACCAGACTCCAAAAAATCGTCTATCTTAAGATCGTCTTTGCAATATTCCAGCGCCACAGCGACTGATCTGCTAAGCGTTTGTGCAGCGAGACGGACTTTCATAATTTGTTTTTTGAAATGTATATGTCCACTTGTTATTTTATTGGCCAAACGCAATCCCTCATTATCTTGGTAAAGATTTAATTTTTCAAGAAAGCCCCAGGAGATTAATTTATTATCAGCATTGATAATTTCTTTTTTGTCGGCAAGTGTATTCCTTACAAGTTTTAGCATATGGCACGCATCTGGGCATATCACGATATTATGGCCTTCAACATTGATTCTAGGTTCGATGTTGTCAACGTGGTCAAACTTCGCACCTAAATTTTTGACCATAGCGAAGTTAGAGGGGCAGCCATCGAATGTAACCGATACAATTTGTAATCCACATTCATTTAATAAATGCACGCAATTCTGCAATAACCCGCTACGCTGCTCACCACTGACACCGTTTGTAAGAAAATAACCTACGGGTATTTTCCAACTACCGTTTAAACATGTCACCATAAATACTAAAGCGTCTTTCGCTACCGGTACATTATCTGAGTCTAAATTTTGCCCTATGTTAACGTACCCAACGGTTTCTTTGCCATTCCACTGAAGATGTTGGCGGATAGACATTTCATCTAGACTAATACAGCAAAGTACTTTTTCAGTAGATTTACTAACTAATAGTTTTAGCGCATCAAAAGCCTCGCGTGTGAACCCTGGTTCACAATCAATGCACGTGTACCATTTGTACAATGTCTTAGGGTGGGGCAAACAAGTGTCAAATTGTTTGCGTACAAACACATAAGCCTTAGGGCTTATAAAGTGCAGGCAAATCGCAAATTTTCTTAGAGATGCCGAATATTTTCTTGGGCGGTTTTCTTTATCTAAATATCTTATAAGGAAATCTGCATTTTCGGTATCTATATTTGATAATAAATCAAGTTCCTCAGAACTTGCTAGCTTCTTAGACTTTAATGCTGCTACAATATTTTCCAAACGACCTGTTTTCTTTTGTAGTCTTCTTTTACTTTCACGCACAGCACGTAGTTTTTTGAGCCGATCAGCTGACTTTTTTTTCTCATTTTCTAACATTTTTTTCAAACGTTTTTCGTTAGTCGGAGTTGCCACTCGTTGCAGAAGAGGACGGTCATGAACGTCATATTCCATAGACTTCTGAAAATAATTTGTCAAATGAGCACGTCATAAGTTATTAAAGAAAAGGAACGTCACAACTATAATTTTCCCGTTAACAACAAAATATTTTTAATTATTATATCAAATCGTTATAATATATTATGCATACCAAACATGGACTCTTAATTTGAATGTTTTGCACTTGTTGCAAAACATTACTTCTCCGTTTGGTTCCAGATTTTTGTACATGCTCTTGACTGGTACTGGTAGATGTCTGTATCAAAGAAAAATATCCAGGTCTATTAATAATATTATTTTCAGATAGTTAACACATAAGGAATCAACATCACAGCACAGGACTTTTGTGGTAATTTTATAAATAAATATTTGATTCGTCTCCATCTCATGAAAAAAAAAATCATTTCATTGATCTCTTATGCTGTAAAATTTAAGAAAAAACACCTACACTTAAATATTATACAGTTTTTTTAACTGGAGAGAGGGAAATTCCCTCTGTCCAGTTAAAAAACGTCGTCGTTAAGCATAACGTCGATTTTTTCTATGACAACAATTTTTTTAATCAAGTTTTAGTTGTCCACATAAAAAAAAAAAAACAAAACATTAAAAATATATCATAACATTAATTTTAAAATGATGCCGATCTATTCAATTTCGTGTTAAAATCATTACATTGTATTGGAAGAAAATCCAATTTTTTCATACAAACTCATGCGTTTAACTGCGGTGTTGGTGTACCATAACGTAACAACGTATTACATTTATTAATCGATAACTTACATGTACATGTTGTACTGGCACTGAATTCGGTTTTAGTAGAACATTCCTCTTTTTATAATCAAATGAATTCACTTTAAAGTGAATTGAGCAAATTTTTGAATACTTTGTTGGTAGCCAATTTTGACGTCCAGTAGCGATCACCCATGTCATCTTAATTTCATTGTTAGTAGGAAACCTAGAATGTGAATTATTTTCATTTTATTTTTGTATGTATTACGCTAGTTAAATTAGGGTAAAAAAAAAAATATCATGGCCACACTAAACCTCGAACAATTTAAGGTTATGTTTGAATTAATTGTAAAAATTCTAGATGTAATCGATTTATAATGAGTTAAAGTGACATTCAAACACGATATTATGGTCAATAAATAACTACATTATTGTATTTCAACATCAATAAACAACTTACGAGTGAAATGTTAATCCATCAAGTTTTTGTTCACTGCGGCTTTTACAGCCTAAAATACTGCAACCCACCATTGCACATTCACTCAAGTCAATTAAATCACAATAAACTACTGTATTAAAGTGTGTAAAACTCTTTTAATCGCTGAAAAACTGTAAATACGTGTATTTGTTTGTCAAGATCAGTAACTTGCCAAACAAACAAGCCGGCCATTGTGACAGGGACAAAAAAAAAGTCTCCTGTCTCTGTTACGTACACTAAAATTATAACTCGTAGTCTCACTCTAACTCGTGACGCATAAGATATGGCTACGTCTATAGGTACTTTGTCTAAGTGTTTATAGTATAGTTTTGCGCGTTGCGCGCGCATTGCATCTGCCCGACCGACCGATTATGGCGGACAGGCAGTGAAGAATGTTTGTCGTCTTTTCTAAATCAGAAAGTATCGACAGCAGCCAATGGCATAAACCGGGTTTTTTGTAAAAATTGTACATTGTAAATAGTTCTGTGTACATATAGTAATTATATTTGTGCTCGTTTTGTTTAGAAATTCTGTGAATAGTGTAATAATATTTTGAGTGTTTATTCAGTTCAGTTTTCGACGCCGACATATAGCTATATTCTAACGTTAGTACATTAGTAAAACCCATATAACTTCTAAATTTGTCAATATCTCATAATTATGTATCCTAGAAATCATTGATTTCACTTCTTGTCTTTGTTTCGATCCGTCAAGGAGACCGTTGCAGTAGATGCAATATTTTGGTTTCCCTTAGCGGCTGTCATCGTGCTTTGATAAAACTTCTGTCATTACAAAGACAAAAAGACAGATTTAGTCACTAAATGTATTCAATAAGAGATCTGGCTAACGTATGTAGTCTATTTGATCATGTAAATCGGTTTTAATTTCACATCTGGCCGTATTATTGGAAGTAGTGCTATATAATATCTATAAAGAGTAGATCGCGAGACATTTTGTGTTTACGGTTTCGAAGGATCGAAGTGTTGTGAAACTGAATGCTCGAACCCCACGGTAGCCCAATGAAGTGGCCGGGAACGGGAGCCGAAGAAGAGGCGGGCGAAGCTGGGTTGCAGAGCACGCGCGCTTCTCAGGCTCGGAGCCAGGACGATGCCACTGTGCACTACGTTTTCCAACGAGAGCCGCAGGAGGGCGAGTTGCCTTCGCTAGCGCCCAAACAACGCTGGGCCGTCGGAGACGATACTA
The DNA here is from genome assembly GCA_958496365.1 of Subacronicta megacephala. Lineage (NCBI taxonomy): Eukaryota > Metazoa > Arthropoda > Insecta > Lepidoptera > Noctuidae > Subacronicta > Subacronicta megacephala. The sequence goes on along the minus strand of OY292516.1, from coordinate 5,009,430 downwards.
TTGCTGAGGTTTGTATACATATTTCAATAATAATCTAATTTGTTCACTAATAGGACTATATAACCTAAAATTATTACTGTCATGTAATGTTTTTGAATGTGAATTGAGATATTTATAGATTACTTAACATTTTAAAATATGTTTTGAGAATAACTCACTTTCATTGTGCTCTTAGTTGTGTATTTTGGTTCTAAATGTATGCATATTATAATTTCAGAATCCAGATAAATGGAAGAATACCAACCCTATGACCATGAATAATATGCATCAGCAAGCTCAAGTGCAACTTAAAAATTCACAAACAAGTCAACAACAGTTCATTAACCAGGCTATTGCTTCATCAGTAGGAACCTTAGCTATGAATCCTTCAGTTATTGGAAGCCATCCGGCTCATTTGACTACCAACATGGTACACACACAGTTGGCTCCATTACAAAATCCAACACTTGGAAACAATTTGACTATTCAGAACAGTGCAGTGATGTTGCCACAGCTGCAGGGTATGCAAAATGCTCCACAATTAGGGCAACAAGGATTATATGACATTCATCAACATCATGGGAACCCTATGCAAGCCATGAATGGTATTGGGAAGAACAATGAACACCTTATGTATTTGAGTCAAGCTGGTATGCTGGCACCAGGCACAAATCAGTTTCTTCAGCAAGGTCAAAGTCAACTTAGTCTAACACCAGTTGCAGCCATCAGGAACCAGGTAAGAAATGCTTTTGTTTTTTATAACTACATAGTATGTATTTATGCAGGACTGCATTTAAAATAAAACTTTGATAGAATCTCATAATAAAATTATGTTGGTATTTGGGTATTCTACCATCCTATTTTATGATACTAAAACATTGTAAAGATGTAGATTGAATGTGGTCAACCGCCAACATTGTCATTGTTACATAGGAAGCTTAATTTTTTTTAATATTATATTTTTATCTAGTTAATGTTAAATAGGTACATGTACAAACCTTTAATAACAGTAATCGTTACTACTACTATATTAACTATAAATATTGTAGTGTAATATGGAATTTGTTACCTGAATAATAAAGAAGAATGCTTATACTGCATGCATTTCATAAGAAGTGATTATAGATTGACTTTTTCCAGATGCATGTAAAGTATTTTAGATTGATGACAAGATAAGATTGCTAAGATGGTTTCATTTCATTTTAACTACTGAACATCCTACCCAACCAGTCACTGTGTGAAGTAGTAGTCACTGAGTGGAATAAACTCCCTGAAAATTTGATTATGGCACCTACATTGAATTGCTTCAAAAATAGACGACAAAATATCCAAATCTAAAAACATACGTGCATAAGCTTATAAAGCTGCTAGTGTGGTTATACATAATAATAATAAGAACATGTGATGCTCCTGAGTATAATTAATGCATACTATGACTGCATTTTTGGCATAGTAGTTAGGATGTTCACTATGCCACTAGTATTGTACTAGGTGGTCTGGTTTTGATTCCCACCTCAAGACAAAATATTTATATTTGTTTTGAGTCTGGGGTATTTTATGTCTGTTAATGACATTATGTTTGTAAAGTCTCGTACAAAATAGACACAGGGCTTGCTTCCTAAATCCTAGTACAAGAGAAATAAAATGTATAGTATGCTCACTTTTTACAGTAATATTGGTTACAATATTATTTAGGTAACATTATTATTAATTTTATGAAATACTGTATTATTGCTTACTACATATATTAAACCATATAATATCATAATGTTAGAGATTCTAATCTATTATCTAATGTTTGTATTTTTGTTTAAGACGAGTTGTAGCATTCTGTGTTTTGTGAAAGACAGAGTTGTAGCATGCTGTGATTCTTCTGATACACTCATCTCTACCTCAAATAAAATTAAGGGCTACCACTAATGAATCCCATGTCCATAGTTTTGCTGGGTTGATTGGTGCATTGGTTGAGCAATTATCTGATAAGCTAGGTTGCGGATTCCAACACCTGGAACAAATATTTTTAAATATGGTCTACAGATGTTCCAGGTCTGAGTATGTTTTTTTTAATAGCTAACTTTTTGATAACACAATGATTTAATGAGAGTAAGAGTCTAGGCTACTTTTAAATCTAATATTCACACCAAACCTGTTTCGAAGTCATGTTGTTGGTGACAATTGGTTTAATGACTGGTTCACACGGCACGGGCCATTGACCCCATGAATTACTTCATTAAAAAACTAAAGAAAATATTTTTTTATAATTATAGAATAAGCAGTGGCGGCGTAAGACCTAAATTTGATGTGGGCAAGATTCATTTTGCGGGGCCCTCTGCCTCTGCCCTCTCTCTCATAAATTTTCGGGGCGCGAGGGCCCCTGGGTTGCAAGGCCGCAGGCGGTGGCCCAGGTCGGCCACGCCTTACGCCGCCACTGAGAATAAGTCGCGTCTTTATCCGAAATGAATATAAAAAGGCTTGCCCCCTATATTACATGGGACCTAAACAAACGGCGTCTTGTAGGTGGACATAATGTACATTATGTCCAATGTAGAACACCACAAGTTACTTCCTATTCATTATAATGGTTCCCTTTATATCAATCCTGTCCTAATTGGATTGTGTTAAAAGTAGCCTAATAAGGTCACACCATCTCTTTTTTGTCTGCTACCATGATACCACATATCGGTTTCAGGGCTCCACTTACTAGTAATTTGGCCCACCAATGATTGGACATGCAACACACATGGCCAGCCTACTCCATTTAATCTTGGGATTTTTTGGGCTTTGCCGGCAATTCACTCCAGCATTTGCCTGCTAACAAACCTCAACTGTAGTTAGACTTCTGGATATGTGTGACCAACTATCATAGTAAAGATTTATTAAGATTAGATGTTAGTAAGCTTGTGAAGTTTTTCCAACTATCATTATAAATATCTTTTCCCCCCCCTGTAATTCAGCTCTATTTATGCTCGTAATAAACCTCATCAGGAACTGATTTCAGCCTAATTCTGGCATCAGACCCTTGGAAATTTATTCTGTTGCTAGTAGCCTGGATATTTTTTATGCAAATCTTTCTACAGAAACTTTCTTAAAGAAGTATATGCCATGCTATTTAAGTAAATGTAAGACATTTTCAAAAAACTCAAGTGATGTCCAGAAAGCTTGTATCTGCCCTGCATTATTTCATAAATATTTTTAAATGTTCATGTAATTTCGATACATAAAAGGTGTAGAGTCGCAGGCTAAGATTTGGGAGACAATGGGCATTTAAGTATTCTTCATTATATTATACTAACTATACCGCAGTTTCATTTGGGGCCCAAAATGATTTCCTTACTAACTTAACTCAGCTTCTAGGCGGCGTATCAGGTTGAAACATGCATCAGATTTAAAGGTAGACCTCTAGCACTACAACTGTTAGCCAATTTTGAGCAGTAGTTTTTGCGCGATGTCCATAAAGACACACATGTATGTAACAGGTAGGCAAATAAAAATTTGAAAGATATTTTCATCTATCATATATCATATTTTTTTCTTAAATAATATCTTTTATTTAATATCTTTTTATTTTACCAGACTGCCTCATTAGTCTAGTGGTCCTAAGCGTGACTGCTACGCTAGAGGTCCTGGGTTCGATCCCCAGGTCGAGTAAAGTGTTATTGGGTTTTTCTATGAAATTCCCAGTAGCAGCTCGGAGTCTGGATTTGTGCCCGGTTAATGGCAATAGGCTCGCCCCCTATCACATGGGACCCAATTACATACCGGCGAAATGTGGGTTTACTTTAGTACACCTCTGACTAACCCTTCGGGGAATACAGGCGTGATGGTATGTTATAATATCTTTTATATTTTGTATGGAGATTGGCCAGTTTCAATTTATACTAATGTAAATCTATCATTTTAAATGTATGACAGATAACTTATACAAAAAGGTAAAAAACAATCAGAAATACATTTTTTTCAGTCATTCTTTCTTTTCATAAGGTGGGTTTGCGGTTGGAAAAGAACAATAGATTTTGTTTTGTGACTGTGATTTGTTACTTGAAGAATTTAGGTCTAAGATGTGCAAGAGCCTTCCTGTTGAAGTTTTCCCATTGCTCTACATAATATGGGGTTCTACAAAAGGCGAATATACAGAATCGGCAACGCATTAGCAACTACTCTGGTGTTGTAGTTGTTTGTGATCGGCGTCTTAACTCGCTCGTATACCGTTTGCCGACGTGTAAAAATATAGTTATGTTTGAATTCCGATTCATTTTGGTATTACGTTTGTATGTGCGATTCGGACTTCCACTGGACCCTGAATCCAAAGAAACAATAGTTACGTGAGGCTTCTTTTGGCAGAGTTATCACTATTCCTAACAGTATCATAGTGGGCGCACTGCACTTTATAGGTAGTTTTAATTTGATTAAACTAAAACATATTACATTAACCATAAATATTACCCAATATTTTCAAGAACAGCTTTAAGCGTATACTCTTTAAAGCCGTAGTGTAAAAGTCCAGTTTTTTGAGAATATTTGGAACCTGATTACTCAAGTACATGGTTTGATGGAGGTACTGAGTCGAACCGCAAATAACAACAGTTATACACATTGTTCCAAAAATAAAGAGTTTAAAAATAGCGAAACAGCTTGGGAAACGGGGTAGTCATAACCTCGAAGGAGGCAACAGACGGGAAGCGGTCAACTGTCTCTCCTCTGGTGAATAGACGGACGCATTTGTCGTTCGTTCGAAAGCTCTAATTCATCTTCGGCCCCTGCGACCATTAGTAGACGGCCAGCTAACTTGCAACCCTTGGTATCCTGTGGCAGATAGAAAGAAGTCATAAGCCCGCCCAGGAAGACAGTGAAAATTCACGGTAACAGATTTGTGATTCAATATCCGATTCATCAACTACGTATCGGAAGAGAGTTGGATCTAGTCTCTCCAGTTGCACCGCCTCCTTCGCCAGCATAATTTGGTCGCAATAGGAGGTGGTGGCTTACCACCGGTCTCGACCCTCTACCGCTAGGATGGTTTGGTGGAAAAATAGTTCAAGCATGGGCTGAATTAGATTACGACGCTACTTTGACCAAGCAACGTGTCCTGGGGGCAGCCTTGACTGTGCAGTGGTGACTAACGAGCTTTGGTGCGCCGCGTTTTCGTATGCGATACGTCCATCAAACATACTCCGAGAGGACCTGCATCACCCGAAACCTGAGAACACCGCTGTTGTGGCGTGCCCTATTACCATTCGGCCTTACACCCATTAAGACTTTTCCGGCGAGCTGTTTTGTTGGCAAAACCGCTTGGAGATTATAGATTTATTAGATATATAGCCCATAAAACAGACGAAGAATCTAAAATCTGACCCTCGCTGTCAAGCTCTGCGAATAGGTTTTTGTACCTACTTTGTACTGTCAAACTATGAAACTATTTGTATAATAAAAATTATCTTATCTTATCTTATCTTAAACTTGTACCATATTAAAAAGTAAATCCCGCAGGAAATTAACAAAAGATTAGATTAAGAAAAGAAAAGATAGATTGTGTTAAAGACGAAAAACCACAATAAAATAGAATTGGCGCCCAAAGCTGAATGTTTAGCCATATTATGTATACCACTACAGTTTAATTTTCTATCACTCTTTATCTGAGATCGCATACTGTCACTGAATTGTTAGGAAAATATATTTGTTCACTAATGTACACTGCTTTATTCCAACTGCTTATTAGCTTAAAGATAATAAGATGCTTAAAGATGCGATGACTAAAACCTTTTGTAGTATACTCTTTTAGCAATAACCGAAGTTACCGAACCTATTATTAATAAGGCTTATCGTTTTCGTGAATTGTAAGTCTAAGTAGCACATTCTAGGTTCATGATGGTAAGAATTGCGACATCAACCATAACTTTTCACAGCTGAGTAAAAGTCGTTATCTAAGGAAATTGTACCTAGTGTAAATTTTTAGTTTTGGCCGAATCCTCTATACACTACTTTCTGCTACGACAACAATTTTTAAGCAAAAGTTTTGGTTCTCAGTTGTGAATAAAATAAATTCAATAGTAAATGTCACAATTCCTAGCTACTATGGCTCCAGAATGTGTTAAACGTACAATTTGCGAAAAAGAAACAAAAAATGTGAGGGGCCAGGGAGAGACGATCAGCAAATAGCCGCAATATTATAGGTTCCTGAATTTGTAGTTTGCTAGTACTGCATTTTACATAGGTACTTCTGGTTTATAACATAACATCACGCCTGTATTCCCCGAAGGGTCAGGCAGAGATGTACACCCACATTTCACCGGTATGTTTAGCACCATGGAATAGGGGGCGAGTCTATTGCCAGGGCCGGGCATAAATCCAGAGCTCGAGCTGCTACTGGGAATTTCATAGAAAAACCCAATAACACTTTGCTCGACCTGGGAATCGAACCCAGAACCTCTTGCGTAGCAGTCGCGCTAGGGACCACTAGACTAACGAGGCAGTTCGGGTTTATAGGGATTATTTTTTTTTGGGTTCCGTTCGTACGTAATACTCGGTACGCGAGCCACACTCGCACTTGTCGGTTTTGTTTTCTTATTAGATAGAATCACATCTACACAATAAATTATATTTGTTGTATCATTGTGCTACAGTACACCAACCGTTTAACTCTGTAAGACTGTGGTTAAACTATTATGCTCGCCATGTTTTAATTTTATTCAACAGTACCGCCATGGCATTGGCCATAGACTAAATTCGGCTCCAGCCGTTTAGGTTCTATGGTTATAAAATTTTAGTTAGCGCGCCATCTATCTAACGTGAACAACAAACTTTGCTCCGTGCGACGCTCCCTTGTATGGGAGATTTTAACGCAGGCGCTGTGGTCGGCGTACGTCCTTTGTTCGAAACAAGTCAACATTGTATTTTGAGTTTGGATCTTTCTAGTTTTATTACGCTGCTTATAAACATTTTAGTGTAAGAAATGTGCTTTATTATTGTTGTGGTTAGTGTATTTTCTATGAAGAACTAGTGTTTCACGTCAAAAGTGGAAGTTTCTTACGTTAAGCTTTCGTTGTAGTACATGACTGAGCTTTAGGCGGATTGTACGCATGAAACCCTTGAGCGACTTTTTTTTCGAAACTGATGTTAAGGATATGGGCCCCGACATGGTGAGTTGAATGATTTGAAATAGTAGATTGGACAAGTTGGTAGCTGTTTTAAGTCATGAAATTACGAAAATCCTAGTTTTTTCGAGCAACAGGTCCGTTTTTGTTTTGTTTACTTGTCACCGGCGTCCGCCATTTCTGATTCGGAAATTCGGAATTTGTTCACCGGTTATTACTTTAGTTTTTTTTATAAAGTGTAGCGTGGGAAGTCGATCATCAATGAAGTAAATCGTGAATTTTATCATTATTATACCTTTCATTCACTAATCTCGTGTAAAATAATGTACATTAGCTTCCTCAGTCTGTTATTGTCGCCATTGATTGAGGCAACAACAGTGTGACCCTATCTAATAAACAAATATCATATAGGTAGGTATCTAAAAATCAATAAGTTTTCTGCATGAATGCCGCGTTTATATGTAAACACTAGATGTTTTCAACCCAGTCTAAGCAGAACCTAGGACAATAATATAAACGTTTCAAACACTAATATACAACTGTTGTAGTTTTTGTAACTGGGATTCTCATCTAGCTTTTGTAAGGAGGGTGATATTTGTCTGATAAAAATAGTTATACTTTCTTTCCTTTTGTTATTAATTACCTGGTATTGAATAGTTTTCACATGCAACTCAATGATTGTCAATGATTATACACCTCCATTGGCTCCATTCATGTAGGTAGGTTGAAGTACCGATATTTATATATGTATGGAGGTATGAAGTACCTATACTTCATTCAAGATAGAGTTGAATGTTATTGTTAATAGCCACTGATATATTTGCATTAGGAATACTCAACATAGGTCTAAAAAAAAATTTGTTCAGTTTCTTCAGGTAGGAGTAGGGAACGGGGTTTAACTGTGACACCCTTTAACTGAATATTCTGAGACTCAATCCAGGAACTCATACAAATCCACTGCGCCTGAAATAATTAAAACTCTTCAATATATAGATAAAAATCCTTACGCCAATTTGTATTCAATGCAATTATATGTATTGGTATTCCATTCCATTCCATTATGTTAAATAAAATAATCATCTTACTTCATACCATCATGCCTGTTTTCCCCAGTGTTAGGCAGAGTTGTACTAATAAGTATACATACACCCACAGTTTCCCACTAAAGGCGTAAAAGTGAGCCTATTGCCATTAACCAGGCACAAACCCAAACTCAACTGTTCTGAGAATAAAAAAAAACAATAACACCTCTAATGGGAAATTGAACCCAGGAACTAACTTAGCAGTGAAGCTTGGGACCGCTAGACTAATGAGTAATGATTATCTTTTTACTCAATTATGGTCTTGAAATATTGATTTAAAAGTTTTTCCTTGTGATGATACCTGTAAGTATTGGTCTTGTTTTGCCAATCCCATAGGAATTTTCATAATTTCTTAACAGGAGTCTAATTTTTTATAAGAAATCTAACAAATTACAAGTTTGTACTCTTAATAGTTTTCGAGATTTTGTGATTATTTCTGATTGTTCTCATTTTCCTAATGGCAAGAACTTACTCAGCAAAGCAGCAATCACACAAGTCACAATGTAATGACCAGGAATATTAATATTTTACATCAGCAACTTGCACTGAAATTGAACTACAAACTTTAAGAAATATTGAATAAATTGATGGGTCCAGCATATTCTTGTGTGCATTCATTGTGGGGAAACAACCGTGTAGACTCCATATAAGTAGATTTTTAGTAGTAGTTGGCTAGCTCCCAGTTCTGCATGCCTGCCGTAGCACACATCATAGAGTTTCCTCTGTCTGGAAGGAAACTTAAGCCACTGGTTTGCTTTTAATGAATAATGTTTCACAAATGCTTGTAAAAGCGTGTTAGTCAACATTTATTATCATATAATAATATCTCTAAAAATGTTTTTTGTTTCACATCTTCTTACTTGATAGTAAATTCTGTATTTTACCAGGTCATAGGACACATCATCTTGACTGTTTATCATCACCTTCCCTTTATTTTTTTATAGATGCTTGTGAAAAGTACTATTACACTGTATGTTCACAAACATCTTGTGTCTGTTCTTTCTTTCTTCACATTGGTAGTGGTTTTATGTCACCCACGCAAAATACGCGCTTAGTCGTGGAGTTACGGAAAATGGCCTGCTATACCATACCATATCATATGTCACCTATGTAATGAATGTGTTTAGTAGGTAGGTACCTACCTAGATATAGAACAGAAAAGTGAAACTTTTTTATTTGGCTTCAAGGATGTCAAGCATAATTATTATTATTACTTCAGTTAAGAACTAATGTTAGGTACGTTTTACATATTTTAAAATAAAACCATTCAATAAATACATTGGAAGTTTAAAAAAATATCCTAAACGAAACAGTAAAAACTACACTCTCCAACATTATCGCCAAATATTGATTTAAAACAACCCATGTAAGCTACCTATGGTTTCCTTGTATGAAACGAAAAACATTAATTGCTGAGTTTCTTATCTACAACTGCATTCTCAAGGAGCTTGTGGGCCTTCACTAAAATTGTGAATATAGAATGTACACAAAGACTTGAGATTAGTGTCCTGTGCACACTAATTTTGCACTGAATAAGTTTGGTAATACTTATTTACTACATAATTATGTATTTTTAGGATGCTTCAAGCATAAAATTCAACAGTTGTCTATATGCTTGCTTCATCATCACCATCATCAGTGCATACTCGTCCATTGCTGGACATATGCCTTTCCTAATTAATGCCACAGAGCCTGATCTGTATGGTACTAACATATATATTGGTATGCTAGGTTGATTCACTAAAATTCAGATTTACTAAAAAATTTAATGGAACTACCTATTTTATTACTATATTTTTTTTTAAAATGAGTTATATAAGTGTTTACCTTTACACCAATCACTACCAAGGCAAAATACTTTTAACAGCAACAACAACACCAACCTGTAAATTTGAATACACTCAATCGATGAACCATACCTCAGTAAGATTAATAGCCTTCTAACTGTTAATATTCATTGCGGTCCGCTCGTCATCACAAGCTGAGGTAATAAACAGATACAAATATGTTCAAAAAATGTGGGATTTGTGCTCTTCCTAAACTCTAGTCACCTTAGTCGGTTTGCGAAAAAAGTCTGCATACAGACTTTTTGACTATAGTACCTATATATTTTGAATAGAGATGACCATTTACATTATAATAATGTTGGTCTAAGGGTGTGCGTGGTACCTATTCCTGTGTATTTGTATTTTACATACCTGGAAATACCTATAATCAGGTAATTATCGGCTTTTTTCCAGGTACAGAATTAAACCCTTCAAGAAACAAATTAGAGACACAATTCCTTACGCTTCTTCCAATTTTAGTGAACTTTGACCTGATTAAGCTATTGATTACTCGAAATTTTACTCTTTCATTGTTTTAGATTGCACCTGCTGCAAAAAAACTATGGGACAAAGGCCCTGGCGCTGGCGGCGACAGCAAGGGCAATCCGCACCTGCCGCCGCTTCAGTTGAACCCCGAACAGATGTGGCGTGATCCGACATGGTCCGCACAAGGTTCGTTACTTTTCGATCCGTTTTTTTTAAAGCTTACTAGCAATGTGGGTCACACATTACTATCTTGTTAACCCCTCGTGCTAAGCTAAATGTTTGTGTTACGTGTGGGTTCACGTCGGTAGTGCAATCGGTGTGTTACGAACCGGCAACCACATGATCACAAGTCTGACGCCCTAGCCTTTAGGCTACCGCCGTTTAAATTATGATAACGCCGTTTTAGATTATCTTTGATTTATCAAAATAGTATTTTTCGCTACATCTATTCTGTCTTATCAATAAAAAATCTTGTTATAGCCGTGGAACACAATGTTGGCGTGCCAATGATGGGCACGCGTCGCGGGGTCGCTTTCCCTGGTGGCGATGCTGGCAGCATTTTGTCGCCTCGCGACACGGCGGGACTCGGTGTCAAGATGGTTGAATATGTGCTAGGAGGATCACCTACAGGTATGGTCCACACTACGATATTTTACTTTCTATTGCTACAGAATATATACATAGTAGGATATTTAAGTGAGACTGACGCTTGCAGATACAATAATATTACGGGTGTAATGAACATAAAATATTTTTGAACACATTCACTGATTTTAAGTATTTTGAATAGATTCATAGATTTAAGAATCAAGTCCAATCTGAATACAAAGTATCCCATGAGTTAGTCATAGTTATAAACTGTGTGATAAGTTTCATCGAAATCCGATCAGCTGTTTTTAGCTTGATTGATCCATACTTATATTATAAATTCGAAAGTAACTGTTTGTTTGTTGTTTTGATGCCTAATCAATTACGTTTTTTTTTGTATAGATATAGATTATACCTAAGAGAAGAAAATACTTTTTATTATGGAGATAATATTAACATCTATTGTATACCACTTGTTGCAGTTTCATCAAGAATTAATTATTCACATCTCGTAGAAGCAGGTGGCGTTGCTACTGGCGGAGAAAAAGTACCCGGAGTGGTCGCCGGATTACGTGGCATGGTCCTTGAGGAACGTCCTGAAGACAAGTCCGCCTCGCCATTCGAAAAGGACTTGCATGAACTGCATGAACATGGATCGTTACCTAATGGACTTCACAATGGACAAGAAGATGATAAAGCTTTCAAGTAAGTAAACCATTATATAGAGCTAAACTTTTCACCTTATGCCAAGTTACCAGGTACTGCCTTCACATCAACAGCTAGAGAGTATAAATTATTTTATTCAATATACTGCTCAATTTCTCTTTTAAATAGTAAAGAAATTAAAACGACTACAAAAAATATTAGGTTTCTTTTCTACAAAATGTATCAAAATTGGTAAAAGGCCACTGACCGTTTAATGATGACTACAACTGACGAGACGAAAATATTGTAATAACTAAATCTTTATAGATAATTTTAGAACATTAAAATGAAATAAATGATAGTTGTGTAGTTTACCAGTATCTGTAACAGGAAATAATCTTTTACTTCTAAGTTATTTATTTGCGTTATATATTGTATATGATAAATTGATAAGTGATACCCAGGTTTTGTTTTGGAAACTAGTCAGTAGTTTCCAAAACAAGAAAATAATTTCATACTATACTCTACTCGGGCTCTTTGTTTTTCTCAAAATCAATATTAATATCGGAAGATAATGCTTTTAACCCACGAATAACCGATAAAGAAAAAAGTAACCCGCCAGTCGGCATTTATCTAACCTTTATCAATACACAAATTAGTACGAGTCAGATACGTAAGATGTTCGCGAAGGCCATCGAGCGGCGAGTGCCGCTCGGCACAGTGACGGAGTAGAGAGGGCACGGGCGTGCGTGCGGCAGGCGGGTCTGGCGGGCAATAACCGCGCGGTGATCATGGCCTCTGTCAATGCCACGAGCCCGCGCCTGCGCCGCAGCCCGCGCCCGCGCCTGCTCCGCCGCCGCACCGCACCGCACCTGCGCACTCGCACGCGGGCCACTCCGAATGTTTTGTCGAACACCCGCTCGATATGATTCACACGATAAACAGATTTCCTCTGATAAGACTTCCGCGATTACAGACTGTTGCAATAAAGGTTACTTAATGCTTATTCAAACCGTCTAAAGAATTCAGCCATCTTTTAACTTCGCTTATAATTTGAAAAGTTTTTTAAGTTGAAAAGTAGTAACCTGGTTTTATTGAATAACAAGGATAGCTGTGACTACGAGTACATTGTGATTGTGACGCCATCTTAAACACTAACTTGTAAAAGTATCTTTAAAAAATCTATTTATAGAGATATTTGAGTTCATATTTTCATAAGTTTATATTATGCATTTGGTTTTGTATGTTTCGAAAACATTTAAATATATTTAAAATGCAAATTAATGACTAATTACAATCAATATGCGTTCCTTGCGTAGTATGTGCGGTGCAATAAGGAATGATAGACTGAGAAATAGTATAAGACAACATTGCGGACTAAAAGATAGGATAGAAAGGAATATGCTAAGATGGTTTGGGCATGTTGAGAGAATGAATGAAAGTCTATTAACAATTGGACTTTATAAGGCGAATGTCAGCGGCAGCTCAGGGAGAGATCGCCCTAGAAGGACATACACCGATCTTATCGATGAGGTCCACCAAAAAGGTAAGGTACTCGCAACCGGCACCTGTGAAAAGATGTATGAATGTGGAAGCAGCGAAAGCGGCAAGAGTCGTAGCGATTGGCGATCTATAGTGTCTGGCTACCCATGTAAGAAAAAGGCGCGAGTGTATGTTTCCGTAATAAAAAAAATATTAAAGCTTGATGGGGTGGCGTGTGCAATTTGGTCTTATGGTTAAATCATTTTAGCCGACCAGCTTCAGTGGTTTTTAAGTTCGGTCCCTTCCATTCTAGTCTTCATATAAGTGATGCGTATTGAAATGTGGTATTGTGTTGTAGCCGTACCCCGGGGTCGCGGCAGCCGTCGCCGGCGGAGGAGGAGGGCGCGGGCGGGGCGCGCAACGGCGAGGCGCCGCCCTTCCCGCTGCTGCCGCCGCACGCCATGCCGCAGCCGCAGCCGCAGCAGCTGCATCATCTGCCGCATCTGTCGCATCCACAGGTATACTAATAACTAACTTCAACTCTTTATTTTTATCAACATTTGATCCAGACACTTTGAAATATTCCTTATTTGTTTTTTCTGACTTACTCATTAGTCTAATGGTCCTAAGCGCGACTGCTACGCTAGAGGTCCTGGGTTCGATCCCCAGGTCGAAGTGGTATTTGGTTTTTCTATGAAATTCCCAGTAGCAGCTTGGAGTCTGGATTTGTGCCCGGTTAATGGCAATAGGCTCACCCCCTATTACTTGGGACCTAAAAATACCTGTACATTAATACACCTCCTCTTCATAACCCTTTGGACTACACAGTCGTGATAGTAGGTTATGTTATGTAGTTTTCTTCCTATTACGGTTGTTTTGTTTACCTGATTTATTATGTCTATTTCAGCATCATCCAGGGATGTTGGGCGTGGCCCCTCTGCAAGGTCTACCACACCCACAACACCCGCAGATTCACCCTGGTTCGTAACTGTTAATAGTTAAAAATATGTTTCCTTTTACCATGGCAGTCTAAAGAATAATTTATTATTGATTTCAGGTATGACATTGAACGACTCTATGAATCAACACATTGAACTCGTTTTACAAATGGAGCAGCATCCACAATTCGACAACAACAGTTTCGCAAGCACACAGCAGGCTAGTATAAATTTTATTATAATATTAATTTACTCATCAAGATCCAAAACCTATATATCTACAAGTCAGGGCTTAGAACTTGGAACGAGATGTTAGGTAGGGAGTATTTATTTTGTCACCGAAACATGGTTATACTATTGATATATTTTGACGAAAAAGCGAAAGCGTTTTGCCCGAACTCAATTGCAGCGCCACCTACCGGGTCCAATTGTGAATCAAAACTTGTATAGTTTAGATTCACAAATGGAACTCAAACACACAGAAAATGCAGTTTTGAGGTAGTTCAGTGACTTACACACGTGCAGAAGAACGATATATTATGTACCTATATAAGATGCTAGATCTCTACAAGAGATCCTATAATTAACTTGGTTTGTAAGTTTACTTATAAATATCTAAATAGTTGGTGATTATAATAGTGGTAGACATAAAGGTGAGGTCGATTTTATATACTCGTTATCTTACATAGTAACTATACCCACAATTTAACATTCTTATAAAACATTGCAAGCGTAGAAGTTACAACCGTGTGTTATTGTATTATCTGGACTCGCCATAAGGAAACGCACCTCTGGCACTATTGCAAATCGCAGGTATTTACAATAATTTCAGAGGTGTGTAAAAGTCAATAGCCAGAATTATCCTTTTCTACGTTCATTCTATCAGTACACGGCTGGCCAGAGACCTTTCCCAGTCTGGTCGCTGCCAGCCGCCTTCGGTTAGTCATTACTCCACCTGGTCGGCGTTGTGTGCCAGTTAGGTGTATGTGTGTTATGTTATTTTCCAATGTCAATCCAAGCGGTTTGACCTTATCTTAAAAACAAAATACGATGCCTCTTGTATCGGCGATCACCTACACTCACCGGCACGGAAACTTGGCCACACGTAGATTTGCCGATAATTCGAATTTAAACATATTAATTACATTAAATTAAAGGCAGTTGCACTCAATAAGTGTTTCTTATGATTTTGGAACGTAGTTATTGTAAGATTACTGCGCCAATAATTTATTTTTTTAAACTATGCACTTTCATCGCAATTTGGGTTTTTACATTGTCGATTTAAAAACACTGTAACATGAAGAATAACCATTTCTTTTTTATTGTCTATGGGTTTTAGTATCGGGTGTTTCCTTCTCTAGCTCTGATAACAGCTTGCAATTGATCTGGCATGCTTTGGATGATGTTCTTGATATCAACTTGCAGTATGCGTTCCCAAACGGACAGTGCTGCATTTTTAAGCTGGTTAAGCGTGTCAGGTGGGTGGGGAGAGCCCTTAATCTTTATTTTTAGCAAATCCTAGATATGCTCTATTGGGTTCAAGTCCGGGCTACGAGCTGGCCACTGCAATTTTTGAATACCGACCCCTTCAAGGTATTCTTCTACGATTTTCGCAACGTGTGGGCGTGCATTGTCATGCATTAGGAGGAATTGCTCGTGCCCAATGAACCCAGAATATGGCAGAACATGTCCTGAAGGATCTCCTCGATATATCGAGCTGCATTTAATCGGTTATCAACGACAACCAACACCGTACGAGCATCGGAACTTATTCCTGTCCAAACCATTATGGAGCCTCCATGGAAACTTACAGTTTGAGTGGTGGTAATGGGTAAAAACCGTTCTCCTTGACTTCTCCATACTCGTTCGCGATCATCTGGAGCACGTAAAGCCATTCGACACTCATCTGTGAACAGCACTGTAGCCCATTGCTCGTGGGTCCAGCTGACGTGCTCTCTTGCGAACTGAAGTCGAGCTACTCGATGTTGTCTGAGGAGTTGTGGACCACGTGCTGGTATCCGTGCTTTTAAATTAACTTCCTCCATTCGTCTTCTCATCGTACGCTCACTAACATTTACACCTCTTATGATATGAAGCCGATGGCGTATCTCAACAGCGATAAGGTACCGGTTTCTCAAAATTTCGAGGACAATAAAGCGGTCATCCCGAGCAGATGTGCATCTGACACCTCCGCTGCCTGGTCTGCGGGAGTAGTGGCCTGTCTCCTGGTATCGTTTCAGAGCATACCTCATTGATGAACGAGGTACATCAAGAACAATAGCCACTTCACGCTGCGTCAGCCCTTGGTCGATTAATGCAACCGCCTGTGCAACCTGTGCTAGTGTTATTGGCATTTTTTTTTTCGTTTTTAAGCACCTTTAGTAATAGAGTTAAAAGCACAGAATCACAATAATTGAATGACCTAACAGTTAACATTCACAACACACAAATTCAAAGCTTCAACTTAGTCGCTCAAATGACCCGTTTCAACTAAAACTTAAAAGTAACGTCAAAGTGCACTCAAACATAATGAATTACCCTCTTGAACGAGGGGTAAACATTTTTTGACCTACCTTCATAAGAAACAATCATTAGAAACACTTAAAGCTCCTGTTATCGCCAGTATTCGCGAGATAAGCGCTTGGCCAAGATTCCGTGCCGCTGAGTGTATTTAGTCGTTTTCGGAAGGTAAAGACTCCATTCATATGGATCGCTTGTTTCGGCAACTGTATGTTTTACCTTGCTCGCATTGGAATACACGTCGCTGCGACCCAAAAACTAACTTTTAAAAATAGGAACAGCAGTTTTTAATTAACATACAAAACGAAACTTAAAAATATATACAACTAGCTTTTCCGCCCACGGCTTCGCTCGCGTGTTTTCTTGACTTTCCTGTACAATAATATGTATGTAAAAAAATGTGATAAATGAAGAACCGCTCGATCGATTTTATGCAAACTTCACATAAATCATCTACTAAATAGTCCGAACAAAGCCTAAACATTTGGCTTGGATTGGTGAGCCCGTTCTTGAGTTATAAAATTACAACGAAGAGTAGCATTGATTTTTATATATATAGATTGTGCTCTAAGATCCCATATTTAATTAGCATCGTTTCGCACTAACTGGGCGGTACTGGTAACACTTATGCTTTGTCTGCACTTACACGATAACGGAAACATTATCGCAATGTATGTACTCAAGTCTTCGCGAAGACTTCTGCACTTCTGGTGAAATCGAAGACACTTTGTTCCGCAATTGGTAAACTCTCGCACATCAAAGGATTTTTCTCACAATGCTATGCTTGAATTGATGCGCCAAAACTTTCAGTTGGCGTATAGACAATGGTCATTAGGTTATATGACGTATAACTCCGAAATGCATTCAAGTAACGAGTAAATTGAACAATAAGTTTCATTGTTTGTATGTTATAGTAACTTATTTTCTTATTAGTATCACCACACACTAATCACCGGTGTTCGACGGTTTGTTCATACAAAATAAACCCAAAATATGGGTTTATTTTCGACATACTTCCGTAGGGATGCGAACAGCTCGAAGCGATTAATTACTTATTAATTAGCAAACAAGTGAACCTGGCTGTGTACAGTGCCTATATACAAAACTTGTTTACATAATCAGCTTATAATGCCCCACTGCTGGACACAGACCTCTCGGTGAGAGGAACTGGGGCGTAATCCAAACCTGCTCCAATTAAATTCCGGGTCAGATAAATTTGTCGCACTGTTCGATACAGTGTACACTATACAGCCTCTATCTACCGAAGTCATTACTAACATACATAGACCAAAAATATACCCCGTAAACACAGTTTACTTAAATTTGATATAACATAGATGAGTTTACTCAGTCCTGATACTGAATGTTATTATTATTTGTTCTGTATCTACAAGACTTGTCATTTGGAGTCTGTTGACCAAGTTGTTTTCATTAAGCTTTTAATCAGTTAAGTTTTTTATTCAATAAAGAAATTATTGTCCGTGGTGCTAATTCGATTTTAATAATATTGATTTGGCAGTAGAATAAAAAATAACGAAGTAGTAAATCTTATAGGTAAGGCCCCACAGCTCGGCATTGAACTAACTAAAGTAAGTCATGTCGGTTGAGGGATTGTCAATAGATGACGCCAACGTCACCTTGGGACGTAAGAAATTCGACATCACAGGCAAAGGCTTCGGTAGCTTAGATAGTTAACAGTTTTTTCTTTTGCTAAAATGTTTAGCAAGTGGTAATGCCAAATCTATATATATAAAAATGGATCCCTATTTCCTTGGTCACAGCATAACGCCTCAACGGCTAGACCGATTTCGCTAATTCTTTTTTTGTTGGGTTTTTTGATATTGTCAGAAGGTTCTTATGAAGGAAAAAATAAAGAGTCGCGAAAAATTAGAAAATTTAAGAAAATTTTGAGTATTATAACATAATATTTTTTTTTATCCAGTTCGAATTGAATATTCATAGCTAAGACACGACAACGTCTGTTAGGTCAGCTAGTACAATATAAATATGGTATGTTTTCGTGAATATAGTACGGGGGTGGCGTCGGCGGCGTAGGCGGTGTGGGCGGCGCGAGCGGCGGCCCGGGCGGGGTGGGCGGCGTGGGCGGGCAGGCGGCCAGCCTCGTCAATGGCGCCTCCGTCGTGCAACAGCCGCCTGATTCTTCGCAACATCACCAGCCCTTCGATGTTCAGGTCAGTCTCATCTTAATCTAAATGTCCTTCTTTTTACAACTGAAAACCATGTAATTTTCTGTCACTTATACATATACAGGTTTGACCAGAATGTCTTAGAACGTATATACACACGACTATTTCCTATACGGGAAGAGAGAAACTGCAGGACGCTACTTTTTGATATATTATGTTTTTCAACCATCCTGACCTTGTCCAAAACATTATAGAAATTCGTCTCGACGTTTAAACCCATGCCTTTCGAGGCTAGAATCAGTGGCGTAGCTAAGTAACCAAAGGCCCTGGGTCAAAAAATCAACTAGGGCCCCAACTAAACTATTTAAAATCTTTTGTTCCGTATTCGTCGTTTTCCGAACTCGACGTACTCCTAATTTGTCGTTATCCAGAATCGTTAGTTCTTTGAGTTGAGTCTGAGGGCCCCCTGAGCTTAGGGGCCCCGGGGCACTGCCCCGTCTAGCCCACCGGTAGCTACGCCACTGGCTGGAATGCTTTTCAACATGATCAAACCGCCAGCGCGTTCTTATTTGTTCTTATTTCCAATAACATCATTTAGACTACAACGTTAACGGAACTAAAAATAAACAGAATTTAAGTTATTACTACGGTAGCGCGTTCCACATGGCATGATATTGACAACTATCTGATATCTATTACAAAATAGAAACTTGATACCGTGCGAAAGACGTTCCACTTTGAATTTACAAAAGTATATGAACGTTGCTAAGTTTTTTTTGTAAGTAAGATTTAAGTGTTTTAAAACAGAGGTGGTCAACACTGGGCTTGCAGGATGTCTTCTTGCGGTTCGCGAATTTAGGTCATCTATTTAAATACAATAATTGTAAGTGGCCGATGTCTGTACTAATTTCTACGTACTTGTTTCTGTATCTGTACGTACATAGCGCAAAAACAAGTGAACTGATTGAATGCGGTTGTTAAACTTGTGTTGCTGGAGGTCCCAGCAGTCTTAAGTAGGTTTCCGTTTAATTCCGGTGTGTATGTGTCGTAATTGTCCTCTTCCTAAATAGCTTGATCGATTTTAATGAATTATGGGGTCACCTAGATGGTTCTCAGCTATAGTTGGACCTGACAGCGCTGTTGGCACCATCCTTTGGGATGCGAGGGAAACCGCAGGGATCAGAAATTAATATTATATAAACAAAGTTAACTTACATACGTATATAGTGCGGTCCGATTGTCTACAAAATAGGCCTTTGGTGGCGAAAACATTTTCCAACTAGATTAAAATAATTGTTTTAAAAGAAAAACGTTCAAGGTTTCACATGGAAATTTTTTTTTGTATGACATATACCTAGTATGACATTAGGAAAGGGCCGCACGATTTGATAGGACACCAGTACGTCATATATACCGCCTCTTCATCTTCGTAGTATTGGTATTATGCCATAAGATTAGCACGAGGACGTGATTGTGTCGCTCTGCTAGGGAAGAAGACACAACAAGACTACAAAAATACCGAGGCATGCCCGTCAGTGTTGTCAGCAAAAGTATAAATGTGTTGATCTAAAGAGTGGGAAACGGAATAAGAACAAGAGGTGTATGTATCAACGTTTTACTCCTTCTGTCTACGACCTGTGGTGTAGACGAAAATCTGTGTATTATGCTAGATCTCGGAGATTGTACCTTCTCGTATTTGGACGTAAGCTTTCTATGCAGCTTTTTAGAATGTTTTATTGTAAGGTCAAGTCTTAAGAATATCAGTTTCCCTTACGTAGAAATGCGAAGTTAGAGGTACTTACGTATCACGTATTAATCGATAGAATAAATACGTACTATGTGCACTCTAAAAGTGGGTACGAAACGAAACCCGAGTGGGTAGGTATAGTATGAGGTATTTCTATTGTTACAAACCTAAAAGAATAGCGCTACCGAAACATGTTTCACAAAACCAACTAAAAGATGGCGCTTACCTGGACGAACTGATGCGGTCTTTTTTTATTACCACTCGATATTATTCTCTACCGAACTATACTCTACAGTACGTAGGTGGTGCGATTATCGCGTAAGATTTGCGGAGTTATATAAAAAGAAATGACTGCCCCATCAGTCTAGTGGGCATAAGCGCGACTGCTACGCTAGAGGTCCTGGGTTCGATACCCAGGTCGGGCATAGTGTTTTTGGGGTTTTCTATGAAATTTCAGTAGCAGCTCGGGAGATTTGTACCCGGTTAATGGCATGAAATGTGGGTGTACATAAGTACACCTCTGCCTAACCCTTCGGGGAATAGGGCGTGATGGTATGTATGTATAAATCAAATTAAAAAAAAAATTTCGACTGGTAACACTAGAAATTAGCGCGTTCAAACAAACTCCCTCAAACATCTGCTTTATTAATAAGTATCATTAATATGAGTATTTACTATAAATGCACGTTGCATTGAGAGTCGCTTCGAAATGATGGTGACATTGGTCGTATTCTCAAATGCGGAAAATCCTCGCATTCTGTTAACATGCCGATTTATAGTTTAATAGGGAATTATCTTTAGTAAGCATTGGTTCCATGGTTCCAGGTTCAATTTTACATTTATAACTAAATTGATCGGTATTTGTTATACTTAATTTTATAATCAATAAAGAGTATTGTTGAATGCAAAAAGGATTTGTCGCAACGACTCCCAACGCAGTAAAAATTTCAATACTTGGCTATTTGCATACAAATCAGTAAATAAACAACTAACTGCTGCTGTTTCAAAAATGAAATAGGTATAACATTTATGACGCCAGTTGAATTCGCATTTTAGTTTATATTTATTTAACGCCTATTCATTTCCGTGGCCATTTGAACACCAAGGAAATTCACATTTCGGTTGAAGTTTGCCGAATAACTTTTTTAAATGTGGGCAATTCCACGGCCGACCGGACGGACCTTACGGACAGGGCAAGGAAGGCAATTGTGGTTTTTAGTCAGTACGAGGATATTCTGCATTCAAAAGAGAATGTTGATAACTGTACCTCCTTCCAATGTCTTTACCCTCACGTGTAAAATAGGTGTCTATAAGTTAACAATACATCGGCTCGACCCCTATTATATGGGACTTCAAACATTCCGGCATTCAATGGGTGTATGTACACCTCCGCCTTTGGGGAGTACAAGCGTGATGATATGTATGTGGTCTTTGTCTTTGGTCACTTAGAAACTAGCTAGACAGGAAAGTGAGGTGCGATTGAGCGAAAAAGTCAGGACTAAATTTTAGACTGTAAGACCTCTAGTAGGTACCGAATTGTCAAATATTCTGTCGCTAAGCAGTTATTTATATTCGCTTTTCGAAGTCATGTGCATATTAACAATTAATTATCACGCGCTTAAACGGTGAAAGAAAATATCGTTAGGAAACCTGCAGGCCTGAGAGATTTTCTTGATGGCGTGTGAAGTCTGCCAACCCGCAGTAGGATAGCGTGGCGGACTATAGCCTAATCCCTCTCGTACTGAATGAAGCAGTTATATGTTAACTTTATTGTGTTCCGGTGGTTCCGGTATGAAGAGTATTGACACCAGTGAAATTACTGGGAAAATGAGTATGAACTACTGAGCTCTCAAAGATGAAAAAGTGCGATTGATACCACTACTGAAAAGTTCAGTATCAAAAATCAGATGAATATTGTTAAAGCAAAAATGTAAGATTTCTTATATTGTTATGTTTATATTCGTACAAAAAAATATACTTTACCATAAAAAAAAATCAAACCGGCCACTTGTGAACGGTACTCGAAAAAACCAACGGTATTTGGGGTTATTGCCTTGGCAAGAACTTGTAAGATTTTGTAGTTAACATTATCCTTCCAGTATAAAAATATTTCAAAGGTGAGGACAAATAAGTAATTTTTTGTTCTCAGACATATTAAGTATTTGGACAATATAACTGATAAATGCGTATTTACGTCGTACATACTGATATTTACATCGTTAGAAATAATTGTCCATACAATTATTATTCATGGTGGACTGCAGTTGTTGTATTAGCATAACAGGTGTGTAAGGCAGCGTGTAATACGCTAAGTTGGTGCATTGTTGCATACGTGTTTTCGATGTGAGCTGTATGTAGATAGGTGGCGTTACCGCTAGACTAGCGTCGCGACGCGTGCCCCGCTAACGAGCGCCTATCTCCGGCCCTGTTCCCACGCCGCTAGACGACGAGGAAGCAATAAACCTACACCTTAACTGCACACACCATTACCGATTGTAACGGCTCACACATGTGATAGAATCTTCACGATCGCACTGCGCCATCGACCGACAATGCGATGTGCCAATAATGTCTTATCGAATTGGTGTGCCATCACGCGGCTGGGGACTCCTATCATAATCGCCTTGTTGTTATAGAATGCTACAAATTTTTACATCTATAGGTTTGGAAAGGGCCTGCTTGAGTAGTTACTATTTATACTTACACTTTAAAATAGAGTTACCTTGCTTGACATAACTTTTTTATATATTTTGCATATGATGGTTTACCATACTGTAATTCTCTATATAACGAAGCAGCAATGATGCGTTATATATTGATCATGTTTTAATTTGTAATCTGAGCGATCGATTCTTGATTGCAATCGCTACGATTTTGCTTTTACAAGTGATAGTTTGACGAACTGTTAATGTCGTGAACCATTCAATTTCACGGATTACAACGAAACTGTTTCAGATAAATTTCGATCTTTTCGAAACGATATTTGAGATTTTTAAATTGCTTTGTAAACGCCAAGATTACTTACTATTCTAACAAGATTGCAGGGTCATTGAACTACCGCCGGCAATTTAGTCAACACCTACCAGCTACCTGTATTGTTCTATGCTTGCAATCCGTGTGAAAACTGCAATGTGGGTTATAGCTCTACTACATGTATGTTGTATACGACAAACTTACAGTTTTTACAGACAGTATGCATTTAAGTTAAAAAGCAACTTGGTATATGCAATCTATTTTTACAAAATCGTTACTTCTTAATAACTTATCATTGTTTAAAGTGTTGATGATGTCTTAAAATTTCAGTAGGTATAGATGTACCTACATAATTAACGGACATTCGCTTGACTATTCATTACTGGCAATTAATTCCCGCGGGTTGCGCTCCGCGGCGCTGAGATCGACCTCGTGGGAAATTAAACTGCGCGGGCCGTCTTCTGCCGCCCGCCGCCTCTTGCCCGGCCTCGCCGCCCCTACCTTACATATGAACACTTTCTCTCGTTGATTTCCCGATTTTTCCACGTGCACTTAACGCCCGTAGAGGCCAACGCTTTCAAAGTAATGAACTAATTGCCGCATTCAAGAAATTTTCCATTGTCTTTAGAATCTACTAGAAAAATTTAATAGTACTTCTCAATTTTCTGAGATTGCTAAGTACTTTAATAGGTGACGTGGTATATTAAATATGTAGACGACCATTGAAATTAGGTAGCTTACTCGTTGCTACTAGTTGCAAGCCCATGTGAGTGGCTCATTAAATATGGAGCTGTAATCAGTGTGGTGCTCGCAGAGTCCTCTCGTAACTTGCACCTCTCGGCCCCACAACCGCACGTTCATTGTACTTACTGTTTTGATACATACTTACCTGACAATATACAGAACGTACTGTAGCTTAAAAACTATCATTATTCATTTGTACCAACATTTTATTAGTAATTGTAACAAGTCGTAGATTTACAATATTACTTACGTAGTTAAGTATCGTAGGCTTTGTTATCTTCACTCAACAACCATACACACAAAATTAATTTGTACATGTTAAAGTGTAATTAAGGGCTCGTGGCTAAGTTATAACTGCGCCGATCAACAGATCTGCATGTTTAATCTGCGTCTGCCGCCGCTATTCTGTGGATGGGTGACCATTCTTAACATATCGAGAGCCTTCCGTGTATCGGAGAGCACGTAAAGCGGTCGGTCCCGGTTGTTATACGAACACCTATAATATTTTTTACAGATAGTCTGAAGCCCGAAAGCCTTCGAATATCGGTGTTGCCCAGAAATGGGGTTGCGCATGTCTGATAGCAGTCGCTTCGTGTAAAATACTGGTATTTAGACTGAAGAACTGGACTATAGATTGTATCCCATCCCAATATAATTGGGAAAAGGCTAGGAGGATTATGTTAAAATGTAAAGTCGAAAAAGGATTACCACCTACCCATCAAATCATGTTTAATAACCCCTGCAATTGAAATCGGTACATATTATTGAGTGTTATCGTGACGACGCTTTCATTTGCCTTGTTTTGTCGGAAGGGGCACGCAGTTTAATGTTGCAATGAGGTAAACTGCCGCCGCGAATCGGATCGGAATCGCTCAGCCGCGCCCGATTGCGCCGCCACGCATCACCGACTGCGGAGAAATTGAAGTATACGGACCGCTAGAATACCCACCTCGACTAGCAACCACTTGCGAAACTTCTTGCCGCTTAATTGTCCCGCACTCGCTAAACCAAAATTGCGGGAATTCATCGTAACGTTAACTTCGATGCGCATGGATACTCGCCGGTTGGAGTGCGATGAGACCGAATAATTACATAATTTTAAAAGTTAATAATAAGTTATGCGCTTTGTTATACGTAGTCTACGTGAGCGCGGTGTTGTTTGTACAAAGAACGATCTTCGTAAGCCTGAGGGCGCTCGGCATAAGCTGCCCGTGTCGTCCGGGCCGCGGTTATGAGATTATTCTCGCTTTGACGGCCCGCCTCGTCCGCACTCCGCATGCACCGCGTTGCGCTTTTAGGTTCTACACGCCAAGTTTACATTTAAAATCCTAATTGGCTATTTTATGACATTATTTTTACACGGCTCGTGCGTTTTAACTGGTACATACATTTTGCAAACTAAGCTTTAACGAGTATATTGAATCATAATTATGTTTAAATAAACATGAAACTAATATTTCTTTATCCTGAGTGCGACAATCAAATATTTTTGGATAGGTAGGACAACTAACGGACTCGGCAACTTATGCGTCATTCCAAGTCTTATAAAACCAGTAATACAACAATATTGTATCGTCGAACTGACACCATTAAATCGTCACTAAATACTTTTAAAACACTAATAACCTCGCAGGTCAAGTTATTAACATAATAAACAACAAGTTTTGTTGTAACCATAATTTTAACAAAAATAAAGTACTACTGCGTAAAGTTACTATCATTAAGAACGAACAATTTCAATATTTTTTATTTTGTGTTTTAAATCTGTTGAATTATGAAGTCGTCTAAAGAAAAATTATAGTGATAGTCAATATAGTCTGGAAATTTAACAAATAACTCTTCTTATTGTAATCAAATTGCCATCTTACCCTAAAAATGGCGATATTTGCAGGAAATGTTAAAATTCTTGCTAAGCTCTTTAGGAGCAGCTCACAGTCATCAAGCCAATAACAGTTTGTGCACTAGACAGTATTTGGTTACTGCTGTTGTTCAAACGTGTTGCAAACATAAGTGTGTGATGAAATGTAGCCGATCTGTGTAAAAACTGGGAACTAGCGTATTCTGTTTTCTTCCTTTTAGGTATCTATTGACTCCGTGGGTACGAATATTTGCAACGGTTTAACAGCTACAGTTAAAGTGTATTTAATATCGACGACATCACACCCACAAAGTAACATACCATGAGATCGCGACACTGCAAGTAGTTTTTTATTCAACAAACTCCGATACTCGTGGAGCAACAATTCGTTAATATAAATGTTGTGTGTCTGATACGGTAAACTGTTACGCTAATTTTATAATAAAATTATGAACAGTATTTCCATGTACAGTAGCCAGCAGATCAAGGTATACAAAACTGTCAAATTTCTCCAAATGATTTTAAATCTAAAGTTTTTGAAGTTAAGTTCAAAATCAACTGAGAAAATTTGACATTTTGTGGTAACTTGATGTGTTGGCCACCGTACCTATTACAAAATCCTGATACTGCAATGTTATATATTTATAACTGCTCATTTATTTTATTCTTAATGCGGATCTTTTAAATATTTAAGTAGTTGCCTATAATTTTCTATTAATGTACATTGTTTTGTTCGAATAAAAGCAAAAATGAACGATTATTGAGGTATGTGCGCGATAGAAGCGAGGACAATAATTTGTTCATCACCGCCACACCGGAGATAACAGTCGCCTTATTGCCGGCGTCGCGGCTCCACCCGCTAACTAACGCTTATTAAACTTCAACAACGCTCCCGCTGATCACTTCACCTTCTTGTTTACTCTCTAAACTTAGATTAATCGTTCGCCTGGCCTCGCGCGTATAGCTATTTATCTTCGCAAATTAGAAGCTGCAAGCTTTTTTCACCTTGCTTTGAATTTCGGTTAACAGAAACGGTTTAAATATATACTCGGAATTAAACAGAACTTACTTTACTGGTAACAACATATACGTATAATACGCCAGCAACGTAAACGTATATACCTACATTTTGGCTTTACGTGCAAGGTAGAAATAGTGAAATAGATTATCATATAAACAACCAAACCGTTACGATCAAATCGTGTTCCATGAATGTCAATTTAAATTCAAGATTTTCCAAAATCAGTAACAATGAGGTAACATTTGTGGTAAGGAAATCAATAACTAAAATCAGAAAATAAATAAATGTAAAAGCGTGTTCATTCTTAGTCGAATTCAAAAAAGGAGGATTTCAATTCAAATGTTTGTTGTGTGTATGTAACGCGATATTTTCAATGTGTACATGGATCGTGAATCAAATTAGTTTTTTTTATTTCATAGAATTTTATTTATTTATATAATTATGGTACAATATTGTTTCTACCATTAAATACGTACTCTCAAATCGGTGGTGTTTTCCTGAAATGTTATTTTTTTAGAACCAAACATATCATTCAGAATGGCCGAGTAGGTACCTCCATATTGCAATATTGCAGAAAACTATTGTGATTTGCACAATTTGTAAAATATAGTTTTTCTTAATCTTTAAAAAATTTAAGAAACGAGTTGTGTAATCTATTCGATGATCGATTGATTAGAATCATTGGGGTGGAACTGAAATTGAAATGTTTGTTTTTATTAGGTAAATGCGGAAGCATCATGTTCTCCTAGGTTGCAATTTACACAACTACTATAAATTTTGAGCCAAGTTACTCTTTACAATACAGGTTGAAATAGCCGGACTGCATTTCTGCTTCAATTTTTTTTCTCCATGAAACAGCTTTGTAACGGTTTTATATAACTTTCTACCTAGAACAGAACCCGAGTCTAAGTTCTGTTCTAGTCAGTCATTGGATATGGTGGTAGCAGTCGCGGTTGCTCGACTAGACCAATGAGCCAATAAGGTGGTTCATACACTTCGTTTGCGCACGTCCTTATACTATTTAGGTTTAGCTGTCCATTTTAATAACTTCCGGATTCTGTGTCACATTTTTTATTTTGGTTTTAAAATATGCTTAGTAATTATTAATGTATACAGGGAATTATAAGATATTATGTTATTGTATTAGGTTTAAAAACGTTTTTTATTGTAATTTGTGACCGTCGGTGTTACTCCCGCGATCCTTTTTGTTTGAGTACACCATTCACTCATCCAAAATAACATTACTATAACGGCATCTATCATTTAATTGTGACACGTAGACTAGTATCGACCATTAGGTTTTTATGGCATAAGTGATATTGTTCGCGCGAGGTAAATTGCCACTTTACAAAAGTTGTGATTTATGATCTGCTTTGAAAGTGTACGATGCGACCTATGTGAAGAAACAAAGGAAGTCATTTAAACCGCCCGCGAGACAGTCACGCGACCGACGACTTGCACAGCGCGGTCCCCACTATCTGTTGTTTTATTTCATGTACTACCCCTTTTGATAATTCACTTGGTTTTTGTGCGACACTCGATCCTGTACTTTGATATGGTTGTCTATGACATTAGATTTGGTGTATTTATCCCGTATCCTTACTGATATTATAAATGCGAAAGTAAGTTTGTTTGTTTATACTCTTTCACGCCTAAATAGCGCAACCGATTTTGGTGAATTTTGGTAGAAAGACAGATAGGACTCTGAAGGCTGTTACAGGATTTTTTATGCAATAAAACTGGAGAGGGAAGGAGTTGGAAGGGAGGTGAATTTTGTATGAATATTCAGAATTGATTGACAAAATATAGGTATATTAACGCGAGCAAGAAGCCGCGGGCAAAAACTAGTAATAATTATAATTAATAACAAGGTGGTCTCCCGCAGCATGCGCTGTTTACTCAGGGGTAAATCGCAAACTCTGGTGAAACATGGGCTCCACCGTCAAGGCAGTGACACGCACAATGGCCACTATGTTTGCTCGCCTCGGCCGTGTTGTGCTGTTGTATCGCTTTGCTATAGCCATGAGCAATTGCTACCTACCTAGTGTTGTGGTCACAAACGTGATTAAAATTCACAACGACATCAATATTAAATGCGAGTTATTACTTCTATTTAACTTCATACATTGAGAATAAGTAGTTTTAATAACGCTGATTTTTATTTGTAACTTCAGTAATTACAATATTTAACGTTGTCAAAATATAATGATTTGCACCAAGTGTGAATAAAATCCATTCGACTCTTAACACGACTGATATCGTCTAGAAACCTCTTTATATTTGTAGCAGATTTCACAAAAGGATTTGTTGCCGCCGACCCGCGGCCACAGCGAGGATTTTCGTTGTCACCATTGGCACATCCCGGCTTAATGTAGAAACCCAGATTAATGAGATGAGCCTCGCTGCGCCCGCTGCCTCGTGCTCTATACTCTGTAGTTCTGTAGCTGTCTCTCTTGTACATCTTATGAATGACTTTGCTATATTTTGTCTGATTATATTGTATGATGAGATAAATAAGTCCCCACGTTTGGGTTACTTTCGCACACTAAATTGTTGGATAATTTCCTGAAAATTATTATGATACATCGCGTGTTTGAGGGCATTAATTATTCTAGATATTGAGCAATATTTAAAACCAACTACGCGTTTATTATAAAGAGAAAAGCCACACTGTTTAACTAATTTGCACGCAGTTTAAGTTGCGTGTACAAGTTGCTGTTTTTCTATACAATATGACCATTTGGGAACAATTTGTTGTTAATAGAATTGGGGACGGAAGCTTACAATAGGCACGTAGTAACTTAACACGTTTCAATTTCACGTGTTGTATTCATTCTCAGGAATCGAATTATTTAGGGTACATTTTCATTGCTTTACTATGCTATCCCTCCCCTATTGGTAATAAACACTTCAAAAAGAGGTCACTTAGTTGACTTCAACAAAGTGGCAGCCATGCTTCGTCTATTAATGCTTACCGAACAAAATAAATAATAAGGGTTAAGAGACAGGGGGAAAACGATGCCATAATCAAAAATACTATTTTTAGAGTCCGATGTTTTTACCTGGTGATCTTTAAATTAAGGCATTGTAGGTTTTCCAGAGTTTTCCGCGTAGATGACTTAGGTTTATCCAAGCTTGTCAAGTTTACCACGTGGTCAGTAGCCGTACTCTTTACTTACGTTGCATTTGATCGTGTTTTATCGTGATTCATCTATCTGTAAAATTCGAAAGTGAATACATTGGTATTGCCAATATTTTTGCTCAATTTATATTTGTGTTAATTTCCTACATTCATTTTTTCCTCAAATTGTGAAAACATTACGTTCTAGTCAAGTGATTGACTTGATTTGGTTTATGCACGATTTTACATTTATAAAAGAAAGCAGTTTTTTTTTGTAAATGTCTTCATTGGTATGGTTAAGAAGTGGCTATGCGCCATTAACCGAGGGCATTATTTTTGTGAGCATTGTTCCCTCCTAGACATTTTGGTGTTCTGGAGCAGATGTTACGAATCACTAAGTATGACATTTAAAGTTCACAGTGATATTTTCATAGGGATTGAATAAATGCTCGTCGCTACATAAAGGGCCATTGACGTGCTATATTTATGAAAACTTTGTTGTCCGTCTGTATATCAATATTATCATTACTTTTGCAAATATAATTATCGCTTTTTATCAACTAAAAAATGCGCACTCATTAGGTTTAGTTAAAATCTCGCAGTCCGTTAAGCCAGGGAATACAATCGCACTAATTCTGTCGCGGCTTCAGATCTGCGGCGCCTAATTAGCTGAGCGTTTGCGCGGCTCCCGTGCAGCCGGTCAAAGGATACGCCGCTCATTACGCGCGTTGCCAACGTCCTGGTCAACCTGAAACTGTCTATGTGCTTAACTAACTGCATTTTACAATGATTTGTTTGGCGGCCTCAGTTAAATTTTGTCCTGAATTAAAGTTTATGGCTTAAATTTACGCCGAATTTAATTTATGACTAAAGAAAACGTGGCTAGGGCAAGGCAGTCACGGAACAGACACGACGGGCAGTGCGATGCGATGTTCGCGGAAGGCGCGATAAGATCGCGTGAGAGGCGGGCACGCGGCTACGCTCCGGCGCGCCGCCCTACACACAGGGTTGCCTAATAAATACCAAAGAGCTGAGATGTTGCGATTAAATTAAATATATTCGAGACTGCCAGTTGGTAGTCTTAATATCAATGTATCTCTAGAGTATAGACAACTGCCTAGACTCTTATACTATCTTATAGATACGTTGAAATTGTATAATATACGTTTTATATAATATATAAATGTAACATTTGTTTGTTCATCCGATTACGATGAAGCTTTGATACCTTAGTCATTGTATGTTGTCAAAATAATTAATAAAGGATGGCTTTGTAAGGCATGGCGGGCTGGGCAGCAAATAGCAACACATACCTAAAATTAGCACTAAGCATTTGGTCATTCAATCTTAAAAGTTCCGTTTTTTAGCCGGTCCGAACAACAAACAATACGTTTCATAGTACGGTTATAGAATAGTATACGGTCGAAGTTACTAATTATCAAATACTAAAAAAACAGATTAAAATAAATATTTAAGGGGGGCTCCCATACCACAAACGTGTTTTTTCGTTTTTGCTCAATAATGATAACGGCAACAGATAGACGCCTGAAATATTCACAGAATATTTAGTTATATATTAATTTTAAAAATAAATAATTACATTAAAATAAAACAAATATTTAAGGGCTCCCATACAATAAACGTGATTTTTTTGCCGTTTTTGTAGATAATGGTGCGGAACCCTTCGTTCGCGAGTCCTACTCGCACTTGGCCGGTTTTTTTTATTTAGACGTGCTTTAATTTTAATTGCGTAAATTAAAACTGTAATTTTATGTTATCTATATATCTAAAAATGAAGAAATACCCCTGAACTATTCGCAGATCAATCACGAAATCCCAAGAATTATAAAATCTACAGGATTGGCAAAAATGTGAGTAGTGACGCGGGGCGCAGCTAGTTACTCGAAAGTTCATGTCATCAAGCTGAAGGAAAAACAAACTGTTGTAGCCAACATTGTGGACGTATTATTATTGGTTCTTTTATTTCTAAATTTAGAAAGTATTTTTTGTAACTTATTTGAAATGACTGCCGCTACAAACACTAAAGAATCCGTAAATCACGTACTTTACAGGAGAGTAATTTAAAGATTGCCTTCGATGCCATAACGTGTGCAGTGCTGATTTTGTTTAAGTAAAAACTTTTTAATTCTTTTTTTTTATATTTGAAAGAGCTTTATATTCTGTTTTAAATTACTTATGTAAAAAAACAAACATCGGGTTTTTACAGTTTCGGAAAATATACTATTTGCTTTTTTCCCAGCGCCCTAGTAAGGTACCATTTAAATCTCTGTACTATTACTATTGCTACGAAGGAAGAAAGGTTTATTAACTTGAATTAATACGGTTCCATTTGAAAGATATTTAGTTATAGAAGGAGAGTTTTTTCGTTTATCTATTTTGTGAACGAGCGCCCTTTGACGAAATCAGGAATTTAGCGTCTAGATTTAAGGTAGCTTCTGACCTAGTTTGCAAGGCAACCCTGGGCTTGTGCCGTTCTCTGCCGGACGATTCGTCACGCTGCGTTAATGGTCGCGCAGCACGCCACACTTGACTATCTGCTTGCACCGCTATTTTCGTTATAGTTATCGATTCGTAACAGACAATGCAAAACGATTTATTGTAAAACTTATTTAGTCGCAATAGTTGCGTAAAGTTGAAAACGGATTTTATAACATATATTTTAATCAGGTCTGCAAAGGTTTAGTATTTCATATTTTTTTTTATAATTGTATAATAAATGAAAGTTATATATGATATTACATATATACATTGATTATTAATAAATTGTTAAATTAGTCCTGTCCATTGTACATATAATATAAGGTACTAAAGGTATTTAACTCTCCCTTGAGGCGGCCTTTTATTTCAGTATTTTTTTGTCCTTTAAACAGCAAAAGTTTAAAATGTCCAAAAGTACAACATGTACCTACAACCTATGTATTATTTACTACAACAATTGCGTTCTCCATTTTGCTAATTCTTTCTAGAATACTTATTGTATATCCAGTGTCATGTTATTAAAAATATTAACGAGTTAAACGTTTGTGTTGAATGTGATCACGTGTCTCTGATCATAGGGCGAAGGAAGGCACGTGTGGTTTTGTGTCGGTACGGGGTCATACGTCGTCGCCCGCGTCCGCCGATTTTCCGCACTATAAAAAAAGGGTCAAAACGGTAATGTCGTCAACCTTTAAAAAGTAAAATTTAGTTTCATGCTCGCAAAGAATTTCCTTTTAGTTCTCTGAATCTGTTCATAATAAGAACGCATTACTATACCTTCTAAACTATTTATGTCTGCAATATTTTAGAACTATAAGTATCCCTTTGTCTTTTGTCGATCGTAAAATGTTAACAGAATTTTGGACTGTAAAATGTTATCCGATGAAACAGCGACGATTTTATTCAGGCTATGAGTACCTATATATTCCATGGAAATGTATAGGTGCGTCATTTTCAAATGTAAATTATGGAGGCACAATAACAATGGTAAAATTAGTGAATAACCAATGGCTTGAAATATAAATGAATAGCGAAGCATTCAACGTTAAGTTCTTATCTTTCAATCGCTGAAATTAAAACCTCATTAAAAGCTTTTGGAAAATGTCTGAAGGACTATAAAGCTGAAAAACAAAAAACAAAGATTGATATGCTGAAGGTTTATCATTTCATTAAAGATTGATTGATAAATAGACCACATGTGGTTTGCTCTTGTAACATAATATGTGGGCGTCAACAGACCGGCAGATGGTCGCCGACCGTACAACAGGCATAATGGCACTGATTAAACTTAATTAACTGAAGCCATTTACACGCGGCGGGGATGGGGCGCGTCGTGTTTCTACCGTCACACCGTCGTGCGTGTCGCCACGACGCGACGTCGCGCCCCACATGCGGCGTTCGTTGACGGCTTGCCACCACCGCCATTTAGAGCAACGCAATGTAAGGTATCGGTCACTAACATAACCCACTGCAGCTCTTAATAAACATAATAGATGTGCCAGCAGAACTACTGGTAATTAGGTAGAATGTTATGCCGTTTGTCCGTCTGTTTTTAACAACCCAATATTCAAACAAGCTTTATTTGTTTGTGCTATAAATTATACCTTTACGTTCATTAAGTATTAAAGTATATAGGACGCACCTAGGGAGTTAAAAAGTAAATTTACATAGAGACTGCATCAGTGGTAGTCCACTGCAGCAACCGCGGGCCGAGACGTGAAGCGGGCTCGTTGGTATCGGGAGCCCGCTGGACTCCGCCCGCGAGATTTATCGCGCGGCCGCACGCAGCTGGCGCATTGCCCATCGCCCTCGCGCCCTTTTATCACCGAGTAAAACACGCCCGTCGCGTTAATTTGTTTGTTCTGACGCGGTCGAGCTAATGAATCGCCCCGGGCTGGACCCGTGTCCACGCGCAACCCGCACTGAATTAAACGTTTACACCCTTAAATTGGTACGGACCTGCAAATAAATCGTTAATCACGCTATTTGATATTCATTGGTGAAGTTTTTATTGATGTTTTGATGACCTGGTCTTTCGTTAAATTTCTAATGATGTAACTACCTACCTGAGTAGTGACGATTATGATAATCTATTGGTATTAGTAATCAGCAATTGATTTGGAGAGTGTGTGTGTGTAGGTCATCAAAATAATTATAGTCTGAACTATAATTTGATAATAAATATTTTAAAACATAAAATGTCCTGTTTGGAAACAGTGTCATAAATAAAGCAAGCTTGGCTTTCTTCTGTGATACAATAGTCTACTGATATTGATATCACATAAGATAAGCCAATGACTTATACTAATTAAGCCCCTCTGTGTATGATAGACTTACCTTTTAATGGTTTAAATGTGGCATCAGATGTAGGTGATGTCTAATAAATATGTTGAGCTCACTGATTTAGCACGAGTGAATCAGCATCGCTCAGGTGAGGTCGCATTCCGGCGCGCGCCGCCCTACCTGCGCGCCAGAAATACTCCCGCGCACCGCCCGCCCGAACCGACACCGCTACTCATTTTATTTTCGGCAGACACTCGCTATTTGCACAAGAATTCCTGGATTTGATAGCTTTTGTTATTGCGGATACTATAATATTACACTTCTATTCAAATAAATTACTCGTCATCAGGGTCTCGGTATCCTGTTCTTTTTTAAATTCAGACACTAACAATCTAATTATGATTTTTTTGATGTTTTTGAAAAATAGAAAAACAACCAGTTCAAAATCTGGGTTGCGTTAAAAGTCTGTTTAAATGTCGTAATCATAGTATTTCTTACCAATCAGCAATTGGTTGAGTACGTAGGCGTACCTACCCTTATAAAAGATGGGAATTAATATCGCTATGCAAAATGAGCTCCCTCGTCTCGATAGTCTTTAATTAACATTCGATCTATTTAACTCCTGCACATGTATTATTGCTGCTTATTTCACTGTAAACATTTACTGCGTCTTGCTGGGTTCACCACTTAATTAGGTGCTGCTCGTAAAACTGTCTTCCTCATCTTATATTTACCGCGTTTGCCCTTTTTATTATCCGATTACATGGGCCGCGCGGTTTGTAAAGCGTTTTCTTACGCGAGGGGAGCAGTTTCATTTGTTTCTTCAGAAATTACTTCAGACCGTCTCGCAACAGCGCAAAAGTCGTCCCTTTGTAGAAAGTGAAACGACTCACTTCCAACGAGCACACGTTAACGTTATAATTAGCTAAGATTATTGTCGCGCTCGCTAGTGTCAAATCAGGTAATTAATGTTCACACCGATATGATTGCGGCTGGTCAGGGCTTATCAGAACGTCCTTTGGGAGTTGCTCATGCCGCGGTATATACAGATAATGAAACTTCGTATATTCATTTATTTTCATTGCGCATTTCTGTTACTGGTGCAGAGCAGATATATCACGTAAAATATTCAAAGTATCATTTCATTTAAGCGCGTAGATATGTGTACATATTTGATTATCGGCTGTAACGTCGCTGATGGTGTCGGCCGAGCAATAGAATAGCGTGGCGTTGCAATTAGCAGGGCACTCGACGCGTTCCCCGCAAACCATGGCACGGACTCCACTCGTATGTCGTCGCGCAAATTAAAACGCGACACTCGACCCGATCGCGTCCTCAAACTGCAATTCGTTATATCGGATGAATCGTTTAAATAACTATCTGCATGAGTAATAAATATTGTTATGTCACAAAACATTCTTGAATTATTAGAAATTAATCATCATTTTTTTATCATTTAATAGTAGTGTGCAATGCGTAACCAATAAATAAGATTAGGTACCTTATTTTACAAAGGAAACTAATGATCGTATAAGGACTTATTTTCTTCCGTAATAATATAAAAAAACCGGCCAAGTGCGAGTCGGACTCGCGCACGGAGGGTTCCGTATCATTACGATTTATGACGTATTAAAAAAAAACTATTTACTAGATCTCGTCCAAACCAATTTTCGGTGGGAGTTTACATGGTAATATACATCATATATTTTTTTTGTATTATCGTCCTCTTATTTTAGAAGTTACAGGGGGGGGGACACACATTTTACCACTTAGTGTCTCTCGAGCAAAATAATCAGTTTATGACGTATTAAAAAAAAAATATTTACTAGATCTCGTTCAAACCAATTTTCGGTGGAAGTTTACATGGTAATGTACATCATATATTTTTTTCAGTTTTATCGTTCTCTTATTTTAGAAGTTACAGGGGGGGGACACACATTTTACCACTTTGGAAGTGTTTCTCGCGCAAACTATTCAGTTTAGAAAAAAATGATATTAGTAACCTCAATATCATTTTTGAAGACCTATCCATAGATACCCCACATAAAAACATATAGGTACCCTACTTTCCGTATAATTGGTTCGGACAGATTTAATACATAATTAAAACGAGTAATACCACTCTTGAAACGGGGCTTTTCACATCGCAACTTGTTGGGTTGGGCGTAAGACAGTAAGACTAAAAGATTTGTGGTTGGGCCCGTTCGGTTCGGAGGTGTTCCCACGGGCGCGCCTCTTCGTAATTGAGAGCGCCCGCGGGCCGATAATTGTGCTCGCGCGCGAACCGACCGTGCCTGAACCTCCTCGATGCCGCGTAAATCATGCCCGTTACTCTCCATTACCTCATAATATCAAATTGACTCGCGAGGATTTTGCCTCATCCTCTGGCTTTTGTTTTCTGAACACTTCAATTTATTTATAGGATGGATACATTGGAGAAAGATATAAATAAAATATAGTAATGTCTGCTATACAGTTATGGTTTTTTTTTTATTAGAAATTTCTTTTGAAATTATAATAAGTAAACAAAAAGCTAAGAAATAAGTTCATTCTTTAATTCGTATTGAAACCAATAAATATAATTGAATATGAATGTAAATTTGATATCTATACCTCACAGGAAAACGAGATGGCTCGGACGAAGTAACAACTTCGACGTGTATCACTGTACTTGCATCCCCTTTCATAGAGGGGCCGCATTAACCGACACAAATGACTTTCGCGACCCCTCAAACAGTGGCCCTGTAATCGGGTTTTCAACGAAAAACTATGCAGTACTGCTGGTTACTAGGCAGCATCAATTCTTGCACTATCTTGTTGTTATGTTCACTTTATCGTTGATCGCGATGCAAAAAAGGCTTTTGCCTCTAAACTAACCGGTACCTATGCTTTCTGTTAAATTCTATGGGAGCAATTATTTAATTATAGGGAAGTTCTACCCATTTCGGCTTAACGTAAATTAGTTTACAAATTTACTGCAAATAAGTGCAGTACTATAATCTAAGAATAGATATGAATATTATTTATGGTGAAGTTATTGCGATGAAGCTAGTTCACTGGGCTTTTAAAAGCCTTGTTTTGTTCATATTAGGATATCGAGGGTTTCGCCACTTGTCACGACAAGGACGTCAATGTAGTAAAGACATGCGAGCTTTTTAAACAAACTTTATCTGTCTATAAAACAGAAAGAAGGTGTGCGATAAAACGATCGCGTGACTTAGCCTCGTGCCGGAGCGTCTGTGAATGCCTTGATTAGACGAGACGGTAAAATATAAAAACAACAGTTAATACTGATGTCTTTTTTCGATGGACTGAAGCTAAGCATTATCGGCAGCGTATTGAAATGATAACAGACTACAATATAATCACAAACTGCATTAAATCGTGAATATTAAGTACGCTAGTAAGACCAGGTGGTACCAAGTGGTTAGCTGGCACTATGAGCTTATCGGCGTGACGTCAGTCCAGGGGCGGTGCCGACGTAGAGGCATGTAGATCGCGAAATTGATTGCATGTTATCTGATGGGGCATGGGTTCTTCGCTAGCGTTTAATACGGGCGTCCGCCGCTAGGCACGCGATCCTTTTGACAGGAGAGCGTCCGTGCCCCCAACCCCTTCGAGCGTGGTAATTACAGCCCCACAACCGTGTGCAGCGGCGATGTCGCGCGCGATCCTGGATTCTATCTGGTAATTACAGCATACGAAGTTACCTTATTCACACTGACTACTTTCTTCACTTATCAAGCTAAAACTAGAATGTATCTGATGTGACTACTGGGCTGTACACAAGTAGAAAATACAAGATTTGCAAATAATTTGTCCTAATTCTTCCTGAAAAACAGAAGAGAATTTTATTGAGATGGACACTGTATGGAAACTTTCTTATCCAAAACAAATATATTAATTGTTAAATAACAGTTTCCCGAATTTAAGCGTACTGTAGTCTGTGTCGTCGAGTTTTTTTTTCGAACCATTAGTTGAAGTGTCGATGTTGCGACACAAATTGAAAGGTTTGTTAAGTTTGGGAGGGTGAGTGCGGTTTTCTCGTAATTTGATTGGCGGGGGCCAGAACAGTGCGTCCACGGGCGGGCGGACCGAGCGGAAACCCGAGCCGCGTCCGAGTTGCGCTAATTGCCTCGCGCAATATAAGAACAATGACAAAACTTAGGACCGCTTTGGCCGTCGTCGACCCTCGACGTCTCGCTCTTTTATTTAAAATTCACTTACCCGCCTCGCAGATTGTTATTCAGCCAAGTTGCGACTGACGTTATGAAAACAAGAATAAACTTAATTACATTTCTATTTTAAGTAAAACCTTACGACAGCGCTTCAGTAAACTAATTTTGTAAAATAAATACATTCTTTTGTCGTGTTTTGATAGGTTTCCATAATTCGTTACTAAACGCTGATACATAACGTTTTGATTACCTCGGAATTGATCCGCATACGACTGGAGCGGGGTGGGTCGCCGCGGTAATTGATTGTGACATTTGATGGACATGCACCAAGCGTATATTGAACCGCTGCCCTCTAGGGACTACATTTAACTAACATCGACTCCGCACACTGTAGCGAATATAGGTTCCCATTGTCTAATATTTTGTGGAGTAATAGACATAATATAAGATGTGACAAGAAATAATATACTTATACAAAAAGAATAGATCTCAATTTACTTTTATATTTCCTGTCTTCCAGTTCTTACTAAACTATAACTTACTTTTCATGTATAGTCTCTTGCTCGTCTGTTTTCTCATACTTATCACTTACCAAGTCTCAATAAGCATATCCAAAAATGTTATAAAATATTGTATACATTCAATTGATTCTTCGTTATAAGTAAACAAGAATGGTAAGATTGCAAACGAAATATGGCAGAGGACGCTACGACGCATCATCATCATCATATCAGCCTATCGCCGTCAATCCTACTACGCATTCTGCTAAAATAAATTTGTCAAAACTTAAAGTTTAACAACGTCTTACTATGAATTCAGTCATTCACCCCTTCTTTGAAATTTTTCGTTGGTCATTTAATATTTTTTAATACTTTTGTAGGAAAAAGCTGTTTATTTAATGTGACCTTTTAATTTTGAATTTTGTAAGTCAAGTAGTCATAATTTTATTAATTGTGTTGGTTCGTTACTCAGTCATTGTGTTGTTGACACGGCCACAAAACAAACTCACCTAGACTAACCTCAAGCTTACCTCTGTAAACTAAGCCCACCTTAAACTTTTAAGGTACGTCTAATAACGCAAGCAATTTGTGGGTCTCCCCTTGTTTGCATTCTTGCTTTACTAAGGTGATTTGATGATTTTGACTTATTCAACTTGTTGGGATTGTGTTGACCCGAGCGGAACAGTCTACTCTTATCCGCCTTCAGGAATTATTAATGTCTAACATCGAGATTGTAACATTTGCACTGTTTCTTTGGTAAAATTTTAAACAATACTTGTGTAACTGCTCCATATATTTTATTATTACTTGAAAAAAGTAACCTATTCATTCGATTTATTTTAATCTTAATATAATAAATACAAAACTAGTTGTTCCTGCAATTTTACTCGCATCCTAGGATGTCGACAACATCGCTACGTAAGTATAAGTAAAAAAAACATTAAAATCATCGAACGAATCGTTTCGGAGAAGAATTACGGCACCCCCAAATATATATGGTGTATATAGATAACTTGGTTTCCAGATGGCGAATCTAAATATGCAATTATTTTCAATTTCGGTTTTGGTAATACAACTGTGTAAATTGCAAACAGTGCAATAGATATATTTTTTGTGATACGCGTACAAACATACAGACGGACAAACGAAAATTATTGTTTTGTTTGTAGGGCTTTCATAAAGACAGGGGTCTCATTAGTATTTATGAATTATTTCCTATTCATAGACGTCGCCCAGTTACAATTTTAATATAGGTATTAATAATAAAAAAATGTTTAGGCAACAACTACCTTGCCGCGATATTGAAGCTCGATTTCACTAACAGCCAACGAGTGAAACTAAGACATTTCTCTCGCGAAAGCCACGTAACCAGTCTGCTATATTGTACTCACGCGCCTATTGCCTATATCTAAACACCTGGGTTATTTATAACACCTTAACCTTAGCATTTCGAACAGTATCCTTCTATGATCATCGGTGACGCATTTGTTTGTAACGGAATCATAGAAATATCTGTGTTCAAGTTCAGTGCTTAAGCACCGTTCTACAGGTTATTTAAAAAAAGTTAAATAGTTTTATATTTCGACATTATTCTTTTAATTTACTCTTAAAAATCATATTATCTATTTGAACAATAATATCAAATAATCTAAAGCAATAACTTATAAACACGAGTAAAGTGAAGATGAATTTGTGATGAAGCTGCAGCAGTCGTAATTTTGGTAACGCGGTACATAAAGATAATGGTCACATATGAGAGGTCGCAGTTATTGCTAAGTGATATTGATTGGCGGTGGTGAGGTAGCGCGTTCGCTCTCACGAAGAGCACGCGAGGTGAGAGAGATGTTTTTATTCGTCCGACACGTCCACGGCCGCCCGTCTCGACGATGTGTCGTCCTCCCACGGGACAGTGGCCTTACTTCCGAACGGAGATATTTATAGCCGCCCCAGAAGCCGCTGTTACCTAATGTAACGTTTTATGGTAGCCCTTATTACGGTTACCAGACCTGTCGTCTACCTTGCATTCGTACTTCTGCACTGAAGTTTTATTTATTCAATCGATCCCGATAAATATTGCGTTTTGTTTTCCTACTAAACTTAGAATGGATACCTTTTGGATGGCAGGCAACGGTCACTAGCGGCTCGCAAAAATGCCATGTCGAAGATATTCTTTGCAGCAATCGTAAATTGGGCATGTCCCCAGGGCATGCCGCCGCTGCCTCCAGTGCCGCATACGCTAATCGTAGGCGGCCACCCGCCGCGCCACCACCGTCTGTGCTCGCGCCTCGCTTTCCTCTATGTATCGCATCGTAATGGCCGCGAGAAAGCCTCTTTTGTTACGCTTACGCTAGCGATTTGTTATATCTCACCGCGCTTTTCCGAGATACCTGCTTTGACTCGCATAATTGTTCTTTCAAATCGGTGGTTTTGTTGTGTATAAAATGCTTTGTCACATAAATCTGTTAAGTTGCCCTTTATAGTCTGTATAGTCTTGGTTTCTTTGTTAATAATCCGTATTCATTACCATGCCGTTGAATCAAATTAGAAATGAGTCATCATGATACACACCGTATTATTTTCGTAATTTCTAGTATTCCGAATTTCCGTCATTTTTTCTCTGAAGATATTTGAATTTTTATATTTTTTAATTCTTTTGTTGTGGGACGTACTAATTCTGTAATTTGTTGATACAATAATTATAATTGCAATTCTCCTTTTTTGGGGGTTTGAGCCAAGTATTCGATTCCTATCTATTTGTGCCATAAAAATACATGTCTTATTTTTTTCCGCATTGATATACGCGGCCATTCGCAGTGTTAAACTGACAACTTATTTTCTTTTTCTTTGAAGTTTAATATTTGGGGTTAACGTTAGTACGTTTCTTCTAGAAGCCGGTCGTTCTTGTCGTGTGTAGATAATTTTCTTTAATTGACGTGTAATAAAAAATGTACCTGCACAAACTGAATAGTTTTCATGACGGCTTGAGTTAGCTCCAGTAGGTATAATATATGTTAGGTGCGAAGCCGTACTCGCCACGCTCCGATGCGCCCTCGGCCGTTCAACTTGCTGTTGTGCTCGGATTGCTGTTTGCTGCTCGGGAACCGTCACTTCCTACATTCTTCTAACAACATACATGTTGTGAGTGTTGCTACTTGTACAAATAATGCGCAGAGGTACTTAAGGACAAATTTTACCTTTACACATTAATCGACAATTATCTTTGATTAACACAGAATTTAGGAAGTAAGAATGAATTTCTAGTGAATTTAAAAATTGATAACTGAATCGACCTGGTCGAACACCCAGTCAATTTCATGTTCATATTCAACGTTGCCTCTTGACAACAGCTCTTTACAGGATGGGAGGATGTATCAATAAAAAAAAATAAGTAAATAGTCCTGTTTTATCGGATTCATTAAGGACATGTTAGCTCATTCTTATAATCCAAAAAAGTGCCGAGTAGCAGCAACATGTAGCCAAATAATGATACAGCCCCGTGACATACTTTGTTGTGTGACAATTTTCGCCATAAGGGGTTGTTCTGTAGCTCACGATGACTCGGCGACCGCTCGTTACTGTCTCACCTGTCTTCGTGAACAAACCCCCACACAGACTTGACGTTTCCACTAATGATCCAACATCAACACGCATTTTGGAACCTACTTGTACCTAGTAAATATTAGTTTATACTCCATATTTATCTAATTTCTCACACGCAGTGCTTACAGCTTAACAACTAATTACTTAGCATCCTCTGTATGCACGAACAACGTGGTATCTACGGTTTTTTTTTATATTGTGGAAGCAAATATGCATATGATGTAAATATACTTTTTACTTCGGCGCCACCATTCATCCTAGTTCATTGTTCTTCGAAATTGCTCTCCGCTGAGAATAGAGCTTTTGGGTCTGTTAGTTGCCTTTTTCACGGACAATGTGTATACCTAAACAATATAAAGATATTTTCTATGTGCTTTTAAATGAACTTTGTAAGATCGGCGAATGTATCTCCTCTGTTTTCTTTATTCAAAATACTCAATGAATTTGATGTTATTTTTATGGTTTTCCTGTTTGTTTATTGTAGTCTATTTTTAGATCTAAGTAAAAATACAAACGAAATTCACTATATCAGAGTATCCGCTACTGCCTGTATTAATTTTAAAAAAATACAGAATTCGTATAAAATAAGCTGAGAAATGTGGTCTAAGGTATATTCTTTGAGTTAAATAATGATACAGATCCGGGACAGCATTTCAGTATTGCTATTTTAACAATCGGTTTTACTGTTAAGTACATAAAATATAAATAATTTGATTTTATAAGATAATTATAAGATAATAAACATGTTAATTTTAATATACAAACCTTGTAAATAAGTATTATTAAAACCAGTCGAAACATCGTGAGGCGCCGTGGTGTTTATATGTATATTTTTGTGCATAGTGCATATTTTTTGATCAGCAGGTTTATCTGCATTCACAAATAGATCGCCGATGGAATGAT
Organism: Subacronicta megacephala; assembly: GCA_958496365.1. Taxonomy (NCBI): domain Eukaryota; kingdom Metazoa; phylum Arthropoda; class Insecta; order Lepidoptera; family Noctuidae; genus Subacronicta; species Subacronicta megacephala. Next base: position 4,965,219 of record OY292516.1, on the reverse strand, counting down.
AAAGTGTGTTTAGCTGTATCTAGTTGTTTACTCGACAGCGGTAAAAGGTTTGCGAGTCCCTCGCGGCACGGGGCCGCTTGTTTTCATTTCGTTATTTACTTTTAATTTGGCAGCAAGCGGATGATGCGGTGGCTGGGGGTGTGTCGTGTGAATAATTGAGCCGATACAGAGCCGAATGTCGGACCGTCCGCGCGTCTGCATTCGCTGGAAGCCTGCTCGCGATTCCTAGTCATTATACCACAGTATAATAGATTATTATATTGTGATTATACACACATGTCACAAATCACTTGGAAAAAGAAAGGCATAACTACTTCATATCAACAAAAACTCAAGAGGTTGCGATAGAAAGAGCAATAAAAGTTCATTTGTCATTGAATATAAAAAATCTCTTCACTCAAGTTGCTTTATTGTTATGTTACCATAGCATTGAATTTCTAACAGTTGGAAACAAAGAATTACAAAGTTCATTTAAAATGTCTCATTTGAAAATTGCGGAGGAAAAGAAAGTTAATTACGTTCGCTAGAATGACAGTCGCTGCAGGATACACCACTTCCTAAAATCCTTTGAATTGTGGAATAATAATTGATGATGCAGAATTCTTTCATCTGTGTTGTACTTGAAATTATAATTTCAATAGAAAATCCCTGTGACATTTTTTGTTTATGTTTGATTAATTAAGATATAAAACCACATTACGTTATTATTTGTATCCTAGTGCGTGTATAATGTTATTTATATTATTAGATTTGTCCAGGCTAGGATTTAGTCCTATGTCGTGGTGGGTACGTTACATTTACAAATACTTATGTAAATGCCCTAACACCTAGTCTCAAAACAGTTATTTGTACTTAGGCCATTGAAATTATAACAACAGCGTTATCAACCTGTCGAGTACCTACACTGGACGTAAGATTTTTCATTATTCGGCGTAGTGATGATGTCAAGAGGACACTTATTATAGCATAGCATTCATGTATATGCTATGCCTTTTATTAAGAAGAGTGTCCATAGAGTTTCTTGTCGGATTCTCCATAGGATCAACTTTTTGGACCGTGCAACTCATACTCTCGACCGTGCGAGTCATGATGACTTTTCATAAATGTTTGTTAAAGCTTATTTGAAATAAAAACATTTGAACTTCATAATAAAAAAAGTCATATTATTATCCTCGACGAAATACCAGTATTTCGCCTCATCGGTGGTTTGTAGGATCCAGCGTGATCATTGTAACCAGCATCGCGGGGTAGTGAGACAAGTGTATTTATTACCTCGAAACTGTTGGGTATTAATACATCAAATTAGGTAGCAATAACTTCTAGACGGAAAGGATTGAGTTCAGATCCAATTATGAGCTTTTTGAAGCCGGAAATGGATGAATATGGACTGATGATAACAACAAATAATTATTCGTTTATTGTTCTCTAGTAAGATAGTGTAGGTCATATTTTTAAAGTAACATTACAAAATGTGTAGACTTTTGTAACATCATCTCGGTGATAATTTAACCGTTATATACACGTAAATGAAAACCACGTTTTCGAGGTCGGGGGTGCGACGTCGACGTGGCTCGCGTGCTGTAAGACATTAGGTCGCTGACTAGGAGTTCACGGGGGGCTGGCTTATTGTCTCGCGTCTATTAATACCAGTGTTTATGGCAAATTAATTTCTGCGGCATATACATTCTACTTGTACTGAACCGCTACCTAGACTATTAATAGTGTTTCTTCCTAACCAAAGGGTTTATAGAAATATTGACGAGCCAGACCACATACATAATGATAAATTTGGAACCGAAGAATAATTAATCAAGATACTGCTCATTAAGACATTTCGGCTTGTTTTTATTCTAAGTTTTTGATCTTATAATTATGTAAGTTAAAATGATTGTCAATCAAAACCACCCAAAAAGTCATACTTTTATTCTTTAAGTATCTAAAAATTGTACGGTAACATGTTCGCGTGTAACACTTCCGAATGGCGTAGGACTGATAGAATCGAAATATTTCTCAAGTTTTATCATTGTTTCGTAATACCTCTGGGGAACAGTCTTATAAATTGGATTCAACTTTGAATCACGCACTTCGATGGCATTTTCTTTGGTAAGTTGGTATTGGAAAAAGTTATTTAAGAATTGTATATCCTAATTACCTTTAGGGTTCGTAACTGCGAGTTCAAAGCAGTTGCCTTATAGGTCATTAATTATTGAGAGTTCGTTAATTGTTTGGAAGTTGGTGTTGTTTAGAGACGGAATGTTTGAATTATTGAAAGAAGGAGGGGTTAGAAGCTTGGTCACGTGGCGAATAAAACGGGGCCTCTTCGTGCATTGCAAACTCGGTTGAACTAATTTTCAGGACTTCAGTGGTAGGTACCCATACACAATTGTCTGATAATAATTGCTTACTTATGACTTTTAGATATACTCAAACAGCATAAAGGCGGCTCCCATATTATAGAATAATATTAGTAAGTATAGCTTTTACCTACCTAAGTCCTTAGTTTCTAGTTTCTAAATTGATAATGGAATTGATTAAAGATGTATTTGTTTGTTTTGTGTGTGAAAACCGGTTGTTGTCACTTGGAGTTCGAAATGTGGGACGAAAGTAGTCTGCAAAGCTTTGTAGATGCAAGGCAACCGCTGCAGCAACGGTGTTTGTTGACGAGTCTGTAGGCGGCGCGAGGGGCGCGGGTGGTGCGGCCGGCGTCAGGTGCGCGCCGCGGCAGTTCCGCGACTCTCGCCGCTCGAATGCCACGTACCTCGTGAGAGACATGTAGCTCCGACCCGAGATTGCCGGCTGTGAAGTGACTTTTGTGTTGTGTTGTTTTGAAACTTAGAAGTGACAATACTGTTAGTACTATGGTGGTGTTAGAGGGCGGCGGGGCCCTACTCGAGCCGGCGCTCGCGCTGGACGGTGCGACTGCTGCATGCCTTGAACGCGCGTATGCACAGGCCGATGTTTCCCTAAAACTTTTACCAAAACGTTATATTAATTTACACCAGTGGTTATCGCCAGTGACAACGTCGGTCACAGCTGCCGCTGCTGCTGGAAAGGATCTCAAGCTACAAATTGTAAGAGCGCTCTTTTAATACATGTAACATTGTTTATCAATCATTCCGAACACGTTTTTGTTTACATACATACTCAGGTCATAGGGATCATCATAGAGATAGAAAAGATATTGAGGAGATAAGTACATTTATTGTATTTTTATCTGTGTAATCGCCATAAATAATAGCATCTAGGTATCTATATTTTTTAATTAGCCATTGTCATCCTTCTTTCTACATCTAGCTCACTTTCTACTTAAATGTGTCTTGGGGCAATTCTTACAAAGTGTAGCTCATCCCACCATCTATCTTTCTTTGGCCCTACCTTGCTTGGTTGTGTCGAACTATTTACTCAGTTTAGCTTATAGCTATAGCTTACTCGACAGGCAGCAAATTCTTGCAGTGTTTTTTTTTTTTGCGATATTGTAATAGAAGGTTCACGTCAGAGTTACGATTACGTTTGTAAACAAAGGATTAATCAAATTGGTATAGCTTACCAGCATTTTTTGTATTACGGGGTTCAGTTTTATCTTGTTAACTAATAGATCTATTGTTTATTTAGTTAACCTTTACTCTCCCCACTCAGGTAAAACCTGCCGAATGTAGGCGTTATGTATATTTATATATGTAAATTAAAATTATACTGGTTTTACTTTCTATCGCTGTAAAAACTATTTTTCCTGTTTAAAAAAGTATTGATAGACATAATGTATTTTATATATGGTGTCCATGAAAATGGGACCCCTGCTTATATGATGGAGAGGCGTAAGTAATACTTACAACTTACTCTTGACAAGAACTTAGCATTTCAGAGATTTAACTGTTGAAAGTCGTGAGTATTGTAAGTTATTGTAACCATAATTTCCCATAAAAGAAGCTTCAACCTGTATACTAAAAGATTTAGCTGGAACATCATTTTATTTTTTTTGTAATTATTCATTGGTTAATTATAAACGAATAAAATGATCAGATGTCAAAATCAGTCAGTCAGTTATGAAAAGATTAAGTAAAGGTTATTGCGCTAACGGTACGCAGATCAGCTATTCAAATCGCGGCAGTAAACTAATTACAGGCATATTTCTTCTATTCTAATATTATAAAGTTCTAATATTATATCATTGTTTGATCGAGAGGCAATGCATAACTTAAACAGTGGATCACAGAATTTCCTGACCTGATATAAGTAGGTTCCGGAGAAATGGAATTCAACGCGGGTAACATCGTAGGTACAGAGGTAGTCAAAAAATATTTATAATCCGCGCAATGCTTCGCTGATAGGTTCATAATATATTTTACCTGTTGTAGGACAAAACTGCAGTATTTACACTTGACAGTCATGATGTGGATAACTAAAACACCTTGTCATATTTGTTCTATGTGTTATTTGCTAGTCTTCACCCACAAATCCCATGTCCAATAACACGATTATTATATTAAGATCTACCTAATTATTTTAAGTTTTCTATTTAAATAACTCGAAATCTTGCGTTCAGTTCATTATAACTTTTTTTTTCTTGGATTATAGCTCAAATTAATGTTTTTACACAGGCCTTTTTTCGTCATTATTTGATATGTTAATATAATATAATGATTCTTAATAAACGCCTCAACTACATGCTACTTTAGACGTAACTTAAAAGTTCTCCACTTTATATCCGTAACCGGTTACCGTAACTATGTGCTATACACCGTAACAATCATAAATTATGCAGTCAAAATAAGAGATACTGGTGATTAAAAAAGTAAAGTACTTTTTGCCTCAATTACTGACCATTTACTAACTATAATTAGCAAATGGGTCGCCAAGCCTTAAAAATTAGTGTAGGTCCATGTACGTACCGAACTCCAATTTGGAAAACATTGGAAAAACTAAAATCTATTTTATTTTTCTATGGGATTTTTGTATGATTTATTGTAATTTGTACAAGACAACACCTGACGGTTTAGCTCGTTAAAATCTACAAAAAAGAATGGCAGTTATAGCTAGGTAATTAATTAATTTAAAAAATCAATGAATTACAGTGGCAAAATAATAAGAAGGGTCTTTCTAAGAGCAATACAACTCGAAACATTTTCCTGTCAACTTTTTAATCTTCCTCAAAAAGGAAGTAGTTCTTTATTCCAGTTCATTATGTGTGTATTTTACGTGATATCTTCCGCCCATGATATCGTCAGCATAAGTAAAATTAATTATACCTACGAGACACACATAACAAGAGTGAAAAGAAATAGCTTTCAAAAAAAGTTTAAAGTAACAAATTATTAAATGGTGTCGTTGAAGTAAAAAAAAAAAAGGCTATTGAAATTAAAAAACATTCAAATTTCAATAGAGAAGATGGCTGGGTATGATGGGGTGGGCTTGGAACCCCATCATAGATTCCATTAAATCTAAATCCAAGCATTAGACTGTGAGACCTAAGGATTCGGTGAGCTCATTCTGCGTGACCGGATAAAATAATAATCAGCAAATGTAGGGTAGCTGTTGATAATTTTGACATTAGGGCGACCAACACCTCAGTCCATCCGTGACTATGGATGCTGTAAAGGATCCGAAACGTCGGGAACTAAAAATATAAATATAACGCGATACAATCCTTTAAAACTAGTTTTATTTCAATGTCTAATATAAGTAAAGTAAGTGTTAGAAACCAGTAAGAAAGATAATTTAAAACTACCAAATACATCGCATTATGAGAAGACACCAGAACCGTGTAGTGCCCAGGCAGTAGGAACTACAGATTTGGAAGTCGACGGTGAAATAAAAAAAAATACCAAATTGAAGACCCGACTGCCGAAAATATTTTGCACATGCATGACTTTTTTATTGGTTATAAGGCAGTTTAATTTTTTGTTAAAAGTTAATCATAAAGTGTTCTCAAATTTTCGCTGTAGGTACCTAACTTTCATTTGTAAGGATGACAAAAATATTTTGCCATCCATCAGACAAATATTTGTTTAACAACCTACCTAATTACTGTAGATTATCCGTTCTAAAGCAAGTCAAATACATACAAATTAAAATTTTCTATATTAAAATAAATTTATACAGTATGTAGCTCCGTAGCCAAGGTTGGTGTAGCAGCGATTGCAACTCACCTTTACGCGTGTCCCAGCCCAGCTAGCGCGTCCATCGCAGACGCGGTGGGCCGCCCGCCCGCCGCCGGCCATATCGCGCCGCCCGATCTCCGTATTCATCGCTGCGCCCGGAAAGCGCTAAATGTAGAGATACTACGACCAACCGCCTTACCTCTTGGCTTTTTGAGAGTTCACATTTCCCGTCGAAAACTTACATTACACAAATTGGATAGTCTTTGTATTTCAATGTTATTCATCGCGTGGCTCTCTTATAGAACCACCAGTGAAGTAAAATTCGCCGAATAGATAACTCCAAGGAATTTAAAAATTATGAAGAGCATTAATTGAGAAAACGAATTGAGTTTAGCGACACTCGTAGCCTCGTAGCCGTAGGTCTATGGTCTACGGTTCTACGGCGTAGGCGCGTAGGTTGTGCCTGCCTGCCTGCCTGTGCGTACAAGTTGGTTTGCCGCAGCGCTCGTTTATTTGCGACTTCCTAGCTCTTTTGTTATGCTCTGTCGCCTGTGTCTGCTTTGAAAAATTGTATTGCAGCGGCATTGTAGACGCGAGCTACCGCGATTGTGCACGTAAACGACGACCTACCTCTATATACGTATATTACATACTCCTACAAATTTATGTTCACGAGTAGGTATGTACTGTGACTTCATTGCGATCTACGATAAATCGTGCGTCATTATTTTATTGCAACACCCATGTGAAAACTTTTTCCATTTTTATCTAAGCCGTAGCTGGAACCCTTGTTTGGTCCTTCGGAATAATAATTTTAATATATTTTAATCAAACAATACATGGAACAACACAGTAGAATGTGTAAAAATGAATTTTGATAGCTCTTTAACAGTTAATTTGCATTAGGGTTGGTACGTAGCGTGTTTACATATGTGTGGAGGTGCTACGAAGTACACAAAGACGGCGTAGCGAAGGTGAGGGCGGGCGGAGCACGAGCTGTGGCATACATTAGCTGCCACCAGCGCCAGCGGTGTCGGCGTCCGTACGCCGTAATATATTTTACTGGCGGTCATTTTCGACAATTAACCACATAAAATAAGTGAAATTATGCATGCGGCCGACGACGGCGTATATCACGTCCAGTTACGGGCCACGATACCTAACTACATTCATTATTCAAAGAAATGTTTCGCTCGACCAGGTCGCGTCCGGAAGCCTTGGCTCTGTTCGTGTGATTGATGGAGAACTCTTTATTTATATTGTTCTTTTTGTGTTAAATGCAATGTTTGTACAAACACAATAAACTTGTTTTATCTACTTACAGTTGAGCATTACGGCAATGTTGTAATGGATAGGTGATAAATATTTATATGAATAGTAATAAAAGTGTTTATTATCTCATCCTTACGTTCATCTCTCCTACACATGTATATACTTACGTTCAAAGGTATGCAAAAATTTAAATACTCTATGTATAAGCCTTTACTTCAACCGGACCTCTCAACCGGTCGGATTCATTTTCTCCTGCAATTTCCTACAATTTCCGGACAGCGTTCGGGTACGTTGATGTGCTGAAGAATTATTTCTATTTACATTTATGCTTATGCCCAAACACAGGACCAGGACATGGTACTGTTACAGGTGCATTAGGTAATTTGGATTTGCACATGGGTTATTATTAATATTTAATACAGATATGTTTTATTAGTAAAGCATACGTCATTATGTACGATGACGTTTCAAGTTCAAGCACGAGATCAACGTCCTGATGTGTGTCGGCGTAGTGGCCTGGTTGCGTAACGCCACTACTAGGCCGCGCTCGACGCGCATACATGCCTTGTGCGTGAGCCTCCGTCGGTTCTCACTATTTGACTTGATATCGAACAAACTTGTTCACTCATTTACATTAGATTGATCGGTTTTACACATACCAGATACGCCATATGGCTGAATATTAGGAAGATTTCTATTAGTAATAAAGTTTTGGTAAGTGATCACAACCTAAAGTAATTTAGATTTTATTCATATTCATTAAAAACAAGACGTGTAACATTTTCTATTTCTGTTCCTTCTTAGTGGTTGTAAAAAAGTCATGAAAGATGTGTTTGAGATAGGTATTAATACTCATCATTGACACATGATTCCTGTGAGCTAGAATAACCTGCACAATATCCCACGTATGATTGGTGCTCCCGCAGGCATCACCTTGAGGTGTGCATGAGTCAGCAGACGGCACGCTCGCACCGGTGTGACGGCAGCAGGTCGAGAATAGCGGCCGGTCTATTTAGGACTCCTTTCTGTTTGTTTGCCAACGAAATGTGTCATTGTTAACTAATTTAAGTAACAACCACTGCCAGCTGTTACGACACCGGTGTGTAGATGCGGTTCACAGGCGAACTTCGACATGCTTATCACCTTGTGATTCCGATGACTGATGATAATGAGTATTATTATAACATTTTCAGACTTTTCATGTTCCTAGTATAGGTGCCATGATTCATAAGCTTTTGTAACCGTAAATTTTAGACGCCCTCATTTTATTGCTTCCTCGTACCTCCCAAGATGTGTATTTTATATGTGACGTTCGTAACAGTTTTTTTAATGTTTTATATTACGAGTATATTATTTTAGTAGCTATAAAGTTGACAAACTATTTGTTTGATTACCGTTTTCTTACTTTTTCTCATTTAAACAGCAATCTATATGCACAGAACGTTAGTGCCCATAACGAGCTCAATAATGAAACTCTTTAATTTTTAGTGAGGTAGGCTAAGCTAATAAATTATTAATTAATATGAGTACCCACCGGTGGCGCTGTCATTTCGATAACCAGCGACATTATCGCTGGAGAGTTACGTAAACATCAGAATGTAAAACACGATACCGTTTAGCCAGTTAATTAATTGCCGTGACCGGGACTCTGGAGCGGAGAGCGAGCGACGGTCGTCGCGAGCTTGTTATGGAAATAATGAGTGCGACCGCTGCGCAGCCAGCCACCCTCAGCACAACTTGCTCCGCGCCTACGATCGTACCTCCACTTTTATTGTTACCATCAGATGGCAGATCCCAAATGGTTATCGAGACTTCGCGGAAATATTTCCAGTGTTAACTTAAAGCTTGTCAATTTTTGAGTTAGCTGCTTGTTTTCCCATAATTACTTATAATATGGTTTTTGTATGAAAGGAATTTCATATTTTAATTAATATGCATGGGAATATCCTTGACGATGCTTCAATTTATACCTACAAATATTTGTATGTCCTTGGATATTTGTTTCGCTTCTAGGTGTACTTCGTGCCTATTAATTGCATGTATGTGAAGCCCCCGCGACACAAAACCTGTTCCCTATAGCGGAAGGTGTCCTGTTTTTTAAAGTTCTTTTTTCTATATAATAAATCTGTTTGAGAAAAATGAGACAACGTGGCGGGCCGTGAAGTCGCATACACGAGATCTTATTAGGTTATGCTTATAGTGCGCACATATGTTAGCGTACCCGTACCATCCCCGAATAAAAAACTGAGTACAAGATTAATTTTTCTATTATTTTCTGTAAGTATGATTAGATTAAGTAGTAATGTTGTAGCCTATCAAGACAGACATCAATTTAAAGTTCTGAATACAATTATTACATTTAAGTTGTCCGAGATAACTTTTAACAGGTTAAATAATAGCGAGATATGAACTTTCTTAAGCGAATGGAGGAATAATTTCTTATATGACACGATATAAAACAATTCCTTTTGGCACACGGGTTTATTGGGGTCGTGTGATTGAGGTAACCTGCGACGAGACGTGTCACTTGATTTAATTAAGAGCCGCTTTACCGCCCGTTCCTCCAAGCTAACGCTTCATACGACGCCCCGGTTAATTTCGAACGGAGTCATTCCGCCAGAGATTTATTTCAATATTGAACACGTCTTACCTAGCTGGTTTTCGCTAGTAATGCCAGTTTATACATCTCCGTATCGTATTTGGCAAATGTTTGCTCTTACTATTAAAATATTACTTCTGAATAAAGTTAGATTGGTATTGAAACGTTACTCGATTTGAATGCCTCTTATATACGAATATCCCACTAGCTTCAGATTTCGAATAAATAGATTTCGCATCGTGTCTATGATATAGGACTTGAAGGGTTACCTTATCCCGTATAACAGACACAAGTACGAGTAAATCTACTGTCCTTTATAATGTTCAAATAATATCATAACTGGGTTGTTCTAAGCTCTGTAGTATCACAAAAACTATTTCTAACAGACAATATAGGACAGAAATGCACGTGAAATTATTTATAACGAGGGTTATCCGTTGCAAGAAAAAGGGTAAAAATGACGAGTGAAAGGTGGAATCTCTTAAATCCGCTAGTGATTGCATCGTTTAGTCCAAATAGTTCTCGTATTTCAACACAGAATCTCTGACTTACAATTTAAAAAATTGACTCTCATTTGTTAGCCGTCGACCACGTATTTTCATCTTCTTTTCTACAATTGCGTGATTTTGTTTATAAATTTTGACCTGGTTATTTATTTACTGCAATAACGGTTTTACACGCACTTATAAGTAATATTTAGTGCAGCGCGAGCGGTATAAAAATCAATTGTTTCCACTTTCTCTTTTAAAGCTGCAATAGACTCGTTTTAATTTTAATTAATTCAATGTTATTTACTTCATGATTATTCATATTTACATCGCATTTGCATTCAATACTTTGTTTTAATGGGTATCTAAGATAAGGAAGTGAGACATTAAAAGGAAAGTTTAGTTTGAGCCGTTTTATATTTTTTTTTCCTTCATCTTTTGTTGTACAAAAAGTATAAAGCAATATGTAATTAGCTGGAATCTCGAAAAATTTCTCTGTTGGCATCTAATGCGCTACTCGTGTTGGCCGTCATCACGCGTCGCGGGAGAAGTTCGTTATTAATTCACCGCCTTTCAACTTGGACGCTTTTATTCGCTTAGGGCTATACTTTTCGCGAATCAAGTATCATTTTAGATGATAAGTTACAACGGGAATGTAGGTGGATGGATCAACATACGTTACATGCGACATGTCATCTGCATATTGTTTTAATGGAAGGACGTGTCTAATCCCTAATGTTTTTTATAAGCTTATTTGTTTTTTTATTAGGCGTCACTTAATAAATGCAACAAGCTTTTGACGACGTTTAAAATGCATACGTTCTTGGTGATTATGGTATTCCACAATCGGCAATCACATGGTGACCAAAAAGCGTCCACGCGATGTTGATTGTGACATTGTCTGATGCGGGTGGGGTGCCGGCTGGCGGCGCAGGGCGCGCGGCCTGGCGCATCGCGGCTGCCACCCGCATTTGTGATGCAAATTGTTGCGCCCACCGCAGCGCCTCTGTTGTGCATCGCGCCTTACCTGCTGCAACCACCGTAATTATTGTGAAAAATATTCATTTGTCCGCTTTCAAGACCCTCATTATCATAATACCGTTTTCTGTTAACATGACTTAAACATAGCTTCGCTATTTGCCCCCTAGTCGCATACCTAAACTATTGTATTCGCATTCTTTCTCGTGTAAACCGATAGCTACCTCTATTGACGAAGCCGTTAGCTATAATCGCGGGAATTCAATAGCTTACTGAACTGGCTGCAAGAACTTCGTGTGAAGTTTCGTGAGAACCTAGAGCAGCTCGATAATCGACTGAACGTTATCATATTTCAAACGGTTTCGCAAAACGAATAAATAAGAACGGAGGCAAGAAGCATGCGGTGAAACCGAGTCAAAGCGTGGGTATTAGAAACGCTCCGATTACCACGCTGAGACAAGCCACCGCTGTACAGCCGCTACATCCCTCTATGTGACAGACTAGTCACAAAATCCTATATTTTATTGGAAACTTACTGGTTTATTGTAAGTAATACACTGCTAGAATCGTTTAGCAAAACCGAAAGACTAAAATAAATAACACACAATATTCATTGCTGGATTTTTTAAAGATACTTTATCTATCAATGATCAAATAGCAGGCCCAGTAAATACAAAGTTATTGTTACTACTCCGTCACAGTTTTTGAATGAATTAATGAAGTAATATGATACCAATAAGTGTTTAAAATGAAATCGCGGGTGCAACTTAGTACACACAAATTCTGGTTTTCTTCGCTTTGTGACTACAATCACACTCCTACCGAACCGCAATAAAACATTAATCCACTCACAGATATTTCATTTATTTGAATTGTCCAACATTTGCTTTTGTAAAAAGCAAATTTTCCCAGTATGCTAACAGTAGCTCGTGGCATTCAGTAATCTGTGATTTCTGAATTCTGCCTATCCCTGTGAACTTGGTTCTGGTTAAAAGAACATATTATCTATCATACCTTTAATGACACTATAATGCTCAATGTAGGTTAAACCAGCTGAATGAAAGGTGACGAGGTGGCAGTGTCGGACACGGTTACCGCTGCTGGCTTGACCGCGTTCCACTAACGGTACTCACTCCGGAGTATTTCTCCGGCGCGTGGCACACTTCATGCGTACATTCACCTCGCCCATCTCGCTGTCTCCGCATTGCCTGCGTAACGGCACAATGTCCTTGGTTCTTCGGACGTCATCGATATAATAATAAAATATAAATAAATTCAATTTTCGATCCTTTGAAAGACATACAAAAAAACGTGCTTTTACTTGATAATAAGAATTAATTTAATTATAATAATTTTAATTTTCAAAACAACTGCGTAATAAAAACTAGGGGAAGGGATAGGACAGAGAAGTTCTTTCGTTGTAACTCATGTGCAAAATTCGATGTTCCTAGGCTAACCGGAAAAACAGTGCATTTTCGACAATGTGTTCACACTTGGTTTCATCATTCAAATTGTTTTATCTAGTTGGAAGTATAATTAAGACTAAACAATAAAATCCAAAACAATATAATTTCAGAAGCATATACGTTAAAAGAGGTTATTTTCACAAGTAAGCTAGCATAACTAATGAATTTGAATCAAAACACCGTTAGAGGTTGTCGAACTAACGCTTGTTGATTTATTCAACAAGCTCCGGTTAATAAAATACAATTTTTGCAAAGTTAACTAGCATAAAAATTAAACTACATTAATACAATTCTATCTTATAACAACTGAAGAATGGAGTGGGTAATGACTGACTAATTAATTACTGATGGTCAAATGTACAATAATTACATATCATCGGTTGCTTTTGGAAACATTTAAACAAATATTGCAAAGATATACGTACAAAATATACGTAGACACGTGATTATAAAATACATCAAATCAGTGAGTATGCTCTGAACAATTGCCGGCGTTGCTTTTCAACAAATTCAATTCCTACTCTATCCGATAATAAATTAGATGAAACCTTTAATCGTCTGTGTATCTTCTACATTTGATTGTGCTTTGAGTTAATCCATGAACTTTTTTCTTAGTCTTTCTGGTTTCTCAACTATCAACATAATTACTACGACTACTTATACTCTTATCCTTGAAACTTGAAATTAAATAAGATGACTTATTTAATAACGTACCTACATTAGGTGTGTAGGTAGGTAGTACTTATGCTTTTAATCAAATAAAGTATACCTACTTCCGGTCCGTTATTAATTTGGGATTAATTTTCTATCCAACTATCGGGTCTGAACATGCACCCCAATTTGTGGCTCTGGAAAAATGTAGATGCCCAGCCTACACCATTATTGAACTGTAGGAGATTGTAACATTTGATAAATGAAAAAATCATTATTTTACTATTTTTTATTCACTCTTAATTACATGCTTTAATTTATGCTTTCTATTTTGTCGGTGAAAATCATTACGCCAACTTTGCAATCTTTTCTAAAAATGAAAGTTGGATAAATCTGAAAACTGACAGAATTAGGAAGCTATTTCGTTGTCCCTCTACCATGTCAAGCGGCATAATTACATTGACTAGCTCATTTTGTTTTCATTTATTTTCTGAAAATGAGCTCGCTGTTTTATACTTTAGCAAAGTTATTATTTGCTAAACCCATAAACAAACTTTAAATTTGATGAGATGATAATATAATATGTATAGCCTTTGTCACTCAGGAATGATGTAGCTTGGTGAAATAATTTCTCAAATCGGTCCAATACTTTGAGAGCCTATTCAATGCAAACCAACAATCAAATCTTTCCTCTTTATTCTTCTTAATATTAGTTGAGATATTTGATTTTTTGCATGGTATATACTATATAGCCACTGCATACAGTAGTTATGAATAGGCATGACGTCTAGGCATGAATATATCCAAAACATATTACACAAATGAGTTAAGAGCCATATCTGCAGTTTGCTAACCAAGTGGTTAGCAGTAAAAGCCCGGAGGTCGTTGCGTCAAGGGTTCAGTTAGCGAGAAATTGGAGCGAAGGTGCGACCCATGTCCTAACGCGGCACTTCATTACGTGGGCTCGTTGCCCGCCTGTATCCATACCATCGCTCTATGATATATGCCACGCACTGTAGCGTCGTTAAACTCCCACTTACACTACTTAGCATTTATACGTAAATACTATAATTTGTTTATTCTATCATATCAGATACTGCGGGTGATGGGTCTTACACTATAATGACCATTAAAATATTGAGAGTCGCCAGCCACACTTGGCAGACAGTTCAGAAAACCGCTTAAATTCCGTCCCAAATTCTCTGCTAAGTGTGGTTCGTCTGATTGGAACCTGCGTCCTCCGGTGTCGTACACCGGATGCTTTAGCCCACTACGCTAATGGCTTACGGTCTGTGATGTCGAATTTCTCTTCGACATTGTCCCTTGTCCTTCAGGTGACGTAAAATTAATTCTTGAAATTGTTTAATGCCAAATATAATATAAATATCTAGAAACCGATTTGCTGTTTAAAATCAAGTGGTCGTCTGATTGCCTGTTTTTAGCGGCACCATACATAAAGTATAATAAATTTAACTTTCTCTACATGGAGGAACTAACATTCAAAACTAATTTGTATATCGTTTTTCAACCCTTATTTCTGCCAAATACTTATTAGGTTTTAAGGCTTCACTTACTAATGTTTTTACGAAATAATATGGGTATTTTTTTCTTTTATAAATTGCTCAAAATTAAAGTGTATGGATGTGAATTATTGGTTTTACGAGAATTATTCCTGCACAGTTATAAATCGCCGCCCGTTTCTTGCGTGCGTGTGATTACATTGCCGTGTAATATATTCACATTTTCACCACCTTCGCATCCTTAATGTTTCGTTTCCTTCTTTGTTTACCATTGCGCTGCCGCTATTTAATTTCTTTGTGTGTAGTGAGTATGTATGGTAATGCCTGAATGGTGACAGCTAGCTCTAGCTCAGTACTATCAATCTTAACATTCAAACCTTTAGAAGTATTGCATTGAGTCTTGATTAGTTCGGTGTAAGATAACAGATACACAGCTTCCGGAACTTCGTGCACTAGTACGGCCTATGAGCTGGCGAAACGACTAAGCTCCTTTACTCTGCCAAATCGACTGTATCGTGAGTCATTTTCCAACGGATATGTTTGGGTCTTTGCCAGCAGATTGCAAACATAAATTACCTCTAGCAACCTAATTATTACGTGTTTACAATTGAGAGACCCTATCAACGTTTGTCATATTGCGCTCACAGTAGTAGGTTTTCTATATTCGGACTTTGTAATTTATTTGAGAACTAGGATAAAGATTAAAATTAATCTGCTAACGCGTTTTGTTGTTCATGTAAATAGAAGAGTCTGACTAAGCGAGACACTGTGCATACAGATTACGCTGTAATCGACGCGCGTAGTGCAAGCCTTCCTTACCTCGGCCGCGTGACCAACTTTCTGTATCACACGTGCATTTCGGTCAGTGATTTAGGATCATTACCATTCAGGTCACCTTCTGACAATTGTTAACCTGAAATTAGGATCAAACTGTTATTACGAAACTAACAGGTTATCGTGGTGATAAACTTACAACACCTTCGCTTGGGGTTTTCATGTAATCGATGTTACCGCGTTGCTAAAGAAAAACTTTAAAACGATTAAATTTATGTGTATTAAACCTCATTGTTCTTTTACACTTTGTGGTCTACAGAATAATGCTATTAAGAGAAAGTTGCCGCAAAGCGGTCACGCATGTCAGTTGAGAGAAAACGAAAACAAAACCCTTGAAACCCCTTTTCCCTTGCTCCGTTAAACAGATCTCAATTCCACTTTCTTTAGCAGCGACGATCTTTTAAGAATATTCAACATCGTTATGCCGTTTGTGTGTAGCTTATTTACCCATACTCGAAATCTGGTGACTTAGCGCCTAGCTCTGAAGACGTGTCCGACCCAAGCAAGCGGATTCTTTGACGGCGGCAAACTGATCCGTTTAAGTCGGTCTTGCTGTTATACTACCCGATAATCTGCTTTATGACAAATCCAAGAAAACTTTTGTCATCTTCCAAAAGCTGGGATGTCCCTCTTATCCCTCAATGGCGAGTCGGACATTAAACATGAAAGAAATGTTATTTTAACCTTAAAATAAATGTGTGTTAGGGATATTAATATCGCGAAGGGTGAGTTGTTGGGGAGCGACATCTAGGTGTGGTCCCGGAGCCGTCGTCGATGCGATGCCGTTGATGGTGTTTTTATGATTGGGGTGCGCCGTGTTGCGGGCGCGCCTGCTAATTTTGATAAAAGCACCGTCCGACCACACCCGACTGCCGCCGTCACCACTGCGACCAATAAATACTCGACGATAACCTCAAACGTACGTTTACGTATATCTAAGTTAAGATACAATATTCTTGAAATATTTTTAAGTCTGATTTGAGCTTAAATCCATTTATGAATATATACATACTTTCCTTCGGGATTGATCAAGTAGTTAAATCAATTTTAGCAGAAGATATATACATTAAAATTCTTCATCAATATTCTTATTGTAATTTGGCTTTAATATATTTATTTGATAGTTGATGATGATGTTAACCTCCAGGAAAACTGATATTTCATTAATTTTTCGTTCCAATTCATCGTTGGGAGACAATTAAGGCAAAAAAATGTTTTTTGTGTTGTTTGCAATCTTAAATTTTTCCGTCTTTTCAATCTAAAAAGTTCTTAAAACGCTTGTCAAACACTTAAAGAAGTTATAGGTATAATAAAAAGAACTTTCTGTAATTATAGTGCCACAATAACAAGAAACAGTTAGGAATCTTATTGATGTTTGGAGATAATTACCATTTTTATCGAAATATTGCAATGCAAATCCAAATTCTCCTCCTACCCTTATACCAATTACTTGGGGTCGACGAATTACGTCTTTTTTTTTCATACACTATCAGTTGTCATCCATCAGTTAGTGCCTTCAGTGTGATATCGTCTTTCACATAATCCGTATTTTCTTTGGTCTCCCTCTTCTTATCCCGGTCTACCCGTCCTTATGCAATATGCATACTTAAAAAAAATCCGGTAACTTGTTCTTTCTCTCTGCGCATCACAAAGGTACCAATACGATGGCAAAGATACATAGATAGAATATTCTTTATTGTACACCAAAGGACTGCGGCGCGGAGGTAGCCTAATAATGGCTAGGGCGAAGGACTTGCGATCATGTGGTTGCCGGTTCGAAACCCACCCATTGTACTACCGACGTGAGTCCACTCGTAATACAAGCATTTAGATTAGTACGATGGATTGACAAGAATACATGTAATGTGCGATCCACATTGCTAGTAAGCTTTTAAAAAAGGGCAGTCAGAAAATACAATGTTACAAAAGTACAATTGGCGGTCTTACTATTAAGAGATACTTATTTCTTACAGACAACCATGACAGGACAAGAATCGACAAACAGTTACTACACCATTTTTCTGGCACTGGCGCTACTTTTAAACTGCCTCTTAATACTCAATCCTTGTCTGGGCCATTATTGTTACACCATACATACCCCTTGCCATTCCTATCTTAGCTGCATGCAATTGCCTTTAGTGCATCCTTTTTGTAGCCCATCGTTCCGATTTATCAAGACAGCAGCTTGAAACCCTTGAATGTTATTAACTACAATTAGTTATCATTAGCTCTTAAATGGACGGTGCCATTTAACATCCTAAATAATATTATAGGTAAATGTGAAAGTGAGTTTGTTACGCTTTCACGCCCGAATCGCTGAACCGATTTTGATTATTTGTACAGATACATGGGATTCTGAAGACACTTAGGTTACTTCTTAGAATTTTTTGACGAAATCTCTTACAACTACAATGCTACTGTAATCTATTACAACGTAACTTGTTCCAAATAATTAAGTCTGTCTGAAGTTAGCCGTTCCGAACTACTGCGCTAGTAAAATCGTTTAATTAAGTGTTTTTACACATAAATTAGAAAATAATCAGAAATGTAAAACATATACAGATGCCCCAGACGGTTTCGGTTCGGTTTCAAGACAATTTCTTTAAACCGACTTTTTATTTTAAAAAAAACAAACTGTAGCTGAGGCCAAAAGCTATTTATTACCTTTTAATTACTAGAAAAATAAATTTAAAAAATATTTATTAAATTTATTTTTCTAGTAATTAAAAGGTAATCTAGGTTTAGGCCTTAAATATTGCGAGATAAAAAAATATTTATTTATCTTGCAAGATTTAAGCCTTAGTTATTTGATTTCGTGAAGCCAAAATGTTGTGCTCACCTTAGATGATGATTGCTATACTAATAGGCTGTGATTTCTGTTAATTTTATATTGAACATGTCTGCTCTACTTTATCTATACAGCACAAGGGGAAAATAAGCTGGGTTCACCGTGGTTCGCCTGTTATACTTTCGACCATGTCATGTTTGTTTTGTGTCGGTAGTCCGAAAGCTTTGAAAATAAATTTAAAAAAAAACTTGTAATGTGGGTCGTACATTACCTACTAGTAATCTTGTTGAACCCCTCGTAATAAGCTTAATGCTTGTATTACGAGTGGGTTCACATCGGTAGTGCAATGGAGTAAGTTTCGACCGGCAACCACATGATCGCAAGTCCGACGTACTGATTTACGCCAGTAGTTCGTATTTGGCCCATAGTCAATCCAAATCCAAATTCAAAGCTGCTAATTAGATTATAGATATATATATTAAATAATAGAAAATCCATAACACTGCTCTCAGCCTGGGAAAAAAGTAAAGAAGAAGAGAATAATTTCCAATCGAATCCATGACCTCACGCTAGGCAGCCGCGCTTGCGCCAGTCAGACATTTTTCAAAAGCGAGGGCGATAAGCTGAGTAACTGTTACTTTTATTATCATGTTTAATTTCTTATTTTGAATAAGTTGGATTAAGTTTCTGCATCAACTTTTGTTTTTACTAGGAATATGTATGTCATTTAAGCTCGCAATCAAGCTGCTGCTTGCTGCTGATTGGTTAATCTTTTTACTGCAGATGATTCTTTATTGAGTAGCTACGGACGGGATGAAAGAATAATGGTGCCTTGGAAAGAGTTTTGTTGTTTTAAAGTATTTTAGGTTAGGTAAAGTATTTTTAGGAACGTAAACCGAGAGCGTTTAGTGGTGTAGGTTAAAGCCAATTGTCAGACACCACCAACCTCCGTTTATATTGGACCACGTCGGGAGTGTGTCATTTGATAAAAAAATATTTTCAGGATCATAATAATAAGTCATTTCAGTATTTTCATTATTCTTGTTTCGTATAGGTACCTAATTGAAAGATTAAAATGGGTGGAAATACCTTCATTGAAATATTTAATTGGTGGTGCAAGTAGGTGCAATGCTAACTGCCTATACATCTTATTTGTACGTGCTATTTTCTCATAGAGAATCTATTAAGAGAATGAATAATTATTTTTAATCGTAACTACAATATAAACCAAGGAGAAATTTGGGTAGGGCGTCAACGATGTGGGCGTGCCTATGCTCCGCCCAGTCGGACCACGCCCTCGCCCTTTGCCACCTTTGCGCTGAAAATCTGAAAGCGCTGTTTCGTGTAGGTATTCAATCAACTAAGTAATCAGGATTAAAATGGAACCTTTGTTTAAGCAAACACTCACTCGAACAAACCGCAACAACCCGGTGTTATGTGTTACTTGTCATAATAGTAAATAACAAGTAACAACCCTTTTTTCCATGGAGGATTGAAATCTAACTAGGTACTTAAAACTATGTAACAGTATTGTGAGACTTTTAAACATTCAATATATCATATTTAATTATCTATGCAATAATACCTATGTATTTCCTAACCTTGTAACTTGTATTAACCTTCATAAGTCGGTCCCCCCTTTAATTACATAACATAACATAACATACCATCACGCCTGTATTCCCCGAAGGGTTAGGCAGAGGTGTACTTAATGTACACCCACAGTTCGCCGGTATGTTTGGGTCCCATGTAATAGGGGGCGAGCCTATTGCCATTCACCGGGCACAAATCCAGACTCCGAGCTGCTACTGAGAATTTCATAAAAAAACTCAATAACACTGCTCGACCTGGGGATCGAACCCAAGACCTCTAGCGTAGCAGTCGCGATTGGGACCACTAGACCAACGAGGCAGTCAAGTCCTTTAATTACATATAAAATATATCTGTCTTTTTAAATTTTTTGGTCATTGCTTGTTGCTCCAAACCTGATATCTGTACAATGAAAATTGATTATATTTGGTAAATGATAAGAAAAGAAATGAACGTTGTGCCGGGGTCGCAGCCCGCGGGGCAGATAAACTCGTTAGAGCAAGATACGCCACCGACGGCATCACGGCGCATGGAGGCGCTCGACTCAGCGGTGGCAGCGGCACGCCACGATATCCCTGTAATCTCGTTGTCTACTCCCGACCCCGTCGTTTCCGATTCCTTCCAAATTACCTTTTGTTGATCGACAATCTAATTCGTTACAACATAAAACGCTTTTCTCTCAATTTACGAAGCTATTTGCTTTTTGGAAAACAACGGTAGGTAGACATTATACGAGAAGGTGTTGGGTTTGCACGAAGCACGTAGCACGTCGTCGACGCCACTAAAAGCTTCTTGTTGACGTAGCGTTCGATTCAAGAGGCATGAACTGCGTCTTGTCCTTGTAAATTGATTGCTTTGTCGCGTAATTTGTTTGCTGACGCCGGGCGAAGTGTGCGATTCTCGCGGGAGCTCTGAGGCGCTCGTCCTCTCATCTTCCTCGTAAATAATAAATGGCAGCCGGTGGCAGAGACCGACCGCGTGCCTGTCGCATGAGCGCCACCACTAGCGTGCCCACTCCGTGACTCAACACCCACACGTCTTAGTTACCGTTGATAAATCGCTATGTGCGACACAGTAATTACGAATACTGTATCAAAATGAATTAGTTATTCATGACATTAAAATTACTCAGCACACTTACGCTATTACAATTAATTTATTTTTTTATTTTCACTGATTCAATAACAGTAAAGCGAAAGAGTAAAAAGCTTACAGAAAATCAAATAGCATATCGTAGGGTCGTGGCAGGCTGAGACGCAACAGCGGTGGCGTCCGGGTTGAGCTAAGCACGATCGCGCGTTCCCTCACTAATAACCCCGTAATTGGTATCGAAGCTCGCCGCAGCCGGATTACTGAACATCTAATTGAATGCTAGACGCTTACTCGCCGCCGCCTCCTGCACTGCCACCTTGCAGTGACACAGTAGTTGGAACGACTTCATTTTGTTGCGGTCAAGTTAGTCTGTTTTGCGCACGTGTAGCGGCCGCCCTCACCGACTTGCCCACCGCTCAATTACATCGTCTCGATGAATTAAATTGCCGTGGAATCGGGACGAAGGAGATCAAACGTTCCTCCCCCCGCCTGACGAATAAGACTTTAGATTTACCCGTGAGTCCCGTGACGACACCGAAAACTTTACGACGTTAGATAATCATTTTGTGTCAATTAGCTAATGAAAAATAAAATAGGCTGGGGTAATGTACTAGCACCGTAATTAAAATTACGATGATGACTCGTTGGCATCTGTTTTAACTCTTGTAAATTAAATTGTATTAATTTATGATTACACTCATTGTAACAGTTACCTCCCTAGCAAATTGCGTACATAACCAATTCTTTACGGGGTTTTGCCATAAATCTTCATGCATATACATGTGAGAAGACAGGCGCTGTTGGCGCAATATTGGTTGAAAACATACCCTCACCAATGAACGAAAATAAAATTTGGTTAAGATTGTCTTGTTGCGAGTTCCAAAAATTTGTAATGGGTACCTCTTGCCGTAACTTCCTAAAGCTGTGGTACTAACAAGATTTAAAAAATGGCAATTTTTAATTACCGTTTAACTTATTACTATGGTGTAGTAATACGCCTTGATTCATTCAAATCAAACGAATCTATCATAGTCATAACACAGCAATATTAATTTCACTACGTATTAACCAATAAACATACAAGTTCCAAACTTCTGATACCTATTCAACGAAATAATTATTCAAATGAATTGAGTCAATGATTAATTATTAATAAATACAGTAAGAAAAGTGTTCGCACGGGTACGCTTGCACGCGGCGCGCTTCTCTGTGTTTACTCGTGTGTACACTCATGTTGTTCAGTCAGAAAAGCCTGGACCAGTGCCAACTAGTCTCATCTCAACAGGTAGATGAAGTCCACGCGTTCCAAATGACATCACACTTCATACCTATTTCACTGTGATTCACCTCATTCAAAATATTACGTGTTTTAAATAACTGAAATACAGTTTTCACATTATTTCGAGCAACTATTTTGTTTGATATTTTTCAATACCATTTTTCATGTATTGTTTTCAACATTAGACAGTCATCACTCATATCAGTCATGTAAATAAGTAGGTAGTGATTTTTTTTATATGGTTGGAACTATTTTTACCCGTGTTGTTCTCTTGTTAATTTGTGGGTTAGACTGAGAATTCCACTGGGACGATATTATAGCATGTGCTTTGGACAGCACGCGGCCTGTTATTAACTTTATAAACGATAGTGTTAATTAGCGCACTTCACTAGAAGTCGCCCCCGAGCGCTGCACCGCGTTGTGCCGAGCAAAAAACAATAAACGATACGTTCCGCTATTAATTAAACCGCTATACGATGCACTATTGCTTCACCAATAAGTGTATTGGATAGGCAAATGCAATTAAGATATCTGTTTTTAGTCTACAGTGTTGTTAATTAAAATATATTAATACATCGTTTGCGACTGAGTTGATGCATTGTTTATCATGCAACTGGTTCAATAGCAACTTATTATTAGTATTTGCTGATTTATATTTTTTTGTTACAGCAATTATTCCGGTCTCAACAAGCTGCGGCAGCAGGCGGTCAGGCGGCGGCGGCACAGTTGCAGCTGCTGCAGCAACAACAGCAGCAACAATTTCAACTTCAACAGCAATTAGCCGCCCAGCAGGCATTCACACAAGCACCATACGTTATTAACGCGGGGCAGGAAGGCGCACCATATGTGAGCGCATTGATAGCTGGTGTGCCACCTTACTATGGCGTGGCTGCGCCGTGGGGCGTGTACCCTGGGCTCGTGGCGCAACCTGCACAGCAACAAGCACAACAACCGCGTCGGCCGCTGACTCCCCAGCAGGGGGAGCAGCAAGTGAACGGCCAGGGACAGTATGTGATCCCGTACTATGATCCTGGGTCACTTGTGATGGGTGGACGTAATGGAACCCCATTGCGGCTTGTGTCTCCTGGCGGTGTGCTTGCGCCGCGCCAATACCAGCCTGCGCCTGCGCACCCCGCCGCCTCCGCCGCGCCGCCGCAGGCTGCACAGCAACAACAGCAGCAGCCTGGTAAGCGCATCCACACCAACACATCCCATATACCTTGTGCAATTTTATACTCACTGTTGCAAGTTTTTATAAAGTTCAGGTGCCGTATTACCGCGTATTAATGCGATCATTTTTAAGTTGTGAAAGAGGGACGCCACTAATTAACCTGTAGAGCGGTATCCCTCTCTCACAACCTAAAAATGATGGCATTAATACGTGGTAATACGGCCCCAGATACAGATACTCTTCAAACTATTTTGCTGTCATAGCAAACCTTGGCAGGCTATTTGAACTCGCGTTAGAAAATGCGTTAAATTAACTTATTTTCAACCGATCAAAAACCAAGGATTGATACGTAGGTGGTACATTCGATAGTTGTCCAAAATTATATTATTTAAAATCTAGGGTGACTTTAGTACCTACCTATTGGGGTACCTCTTGTTTAACGCGACGCAAACTCGAGCCATTTTTAACCGACTCGATTTTAATCATATAGAGATTTATTGACAAATTAATGTATTATAAAAAACTGAAACAGTGAGTTATACCAAGAACATACTGTCTAACAATGTACATAAAAAAGTCTTATTAATATTCGCATATAATAACTACGTAAATACTGATACATTACGCATGGCGTGATAATATACATTCTTTGTAGACAATAACGAATTAAATTCAAACATTTTTATTATTAACCTTACTTAACGAGAACATTAATGAATTCATATTTTATTTTCAGTCAATGTAGTTTTAACATAGTGGCTATTGAACTACTTAGTAATGTTGTAGATTTTTTAGACATTGTGATATTTTGAGATACTTAGGTAGTTGCTTTAAGTTTGTGAACTTGGTAACAATAATACTTCTAATGCTATCGTTTTTACACTCACATTCCCTATGATTTGTATATATGTAATACAAACTATTTATTTATGTTATAGTATACTGTGAATATTGTTTTTTCTCGATTTCGTATTTATAAGAATATATCATTCGTATTTTCTTATTTTAAAATTCGCTTTTAGCTAGCGGTTCTTTTACAATTAGACTATTATTATAGTTGTCTTTTTTATACATACGTGTTGACACTGATTAACCTTATATAACCGGTCTATTAAACCTCTAATAAACGGCAACAATATGAAGTTATTCGTATTCCAAATGATTATTATCAATGGTATAATAGTTGGCAATCAAAAGCGTAATGTTGATATCTTATTGATTACTTACAGTAGAACTATGTTATTTAATTATTATGTTAAATTTACAAACCTTTACATGACTTATGACCAAAAGTTCACCTCCATGATCATTAACCTAACCTAAGGCCCAATTGGATATGATTACAGTATCTAATATTTAAGTTTGCTTAATTAAGCAAATCACTTAAGAGCCTTTTTTCTGTATATTTTACTTGACGGGTTAAAGTACTGATCGGTAATGTCGTCTTCCCGCTGAAGTTTTAGCATACGTATAGATACTAAAACTAAAGCAAGACTTAATTTTGTACATTTAAATTAGTTAATGTAGTTATCTGTTAAATTCACTATGTGAAGAGCGTGGCTTAGAAATGTTTACAGGTGTATTTTATTTAATTATTTATAATTGTATTTTAAGACCTGTAAAGTTTCTGTTTGTTTCCAAAAAAAAAAACAAATCAAACACCGGGCCAATTTTCATATTCTGCAGTTCTTGATTGGGTTATTTATTAAGATATATGTTTAAGGATCCTTAGTTTATTACAATAAGATTCTATACTCGTGATCTCAGTAATCTTAATATATAGCACAGCAATATTTAGTATATGAAATACTACTAGTCTAAGTAAGCATTAGCACTAACTGCCACCCTTTTCATTCACGATCCATTATGTAGATTTTACCAAGGTTTGGTGTAAATAACTGGATGCTAAACTTAAATTGCAATCATTTCATATAATGTATTGCGTCATTAAAACTCAACTTGGATGCCTTCAACAAAGAACTGGTTTTACCACGACCCCACTGCGGTCAGTTCATATCATTTGAATGTTATCTTGTACATAAATACTTACTTGGGATCGAGACCAGTATGCGTGTTACGAGCGCCGGGGCGTGAGGGCCTCGCGCGCTCACAGACGCAACGGCCTGGAGTGCAGTAAGGACTGGAGCGCGGAGGTATGTCCTGTTGCAGGCGGCGCGACACAAGGGCGGCGCGACTCGCTGGAGTTCGGTGGCGGCGGGCCGGCCGCGGCGCTGCAGGAGTACGCGGCGCGCAAGTGGGGCCCCTCGCCGCTGTCGCCGCCGCTGGGCGCCGCGCTGGGGCCCGTGGGGGCTGCGGCCCGTCTCGGCCGCGCCCGGCGCTGAGACCGCCAAGTACAGGTGCACTACCGCGCCACACAAAGCCGCACTGTACCGCACGCCGCTTCTACTCTCGTCGGTTCTCGTCTGATTCGGACTCGTCCATTTCTCAATTTTATGAGCTCAAATAATTAATCTTTTGGTCTTCTAGACAGCACGCATATTTACCGTATGTGCGCGTCAATCTCGATAGTGCTAAAATGGTTTCGTGTGCACTCGATCGCACGTCATGCAGATGTTCCTGCAGACCTGTCTTATCGTCGAGTGAATAACACCAGCTGGAATAGGATTCTAGAATGCGCGCATTACACCGACGCGTTGCGAAACAACCAAGATGTTAGTCAAACCCCTGTGTATTTTAATGGGCCAGAACGAGAATAGAAGCGACGCTATCAGGTGCACCGCGACGCATTAAGCGGCCCACTTGTACATTGTAAATACTATATAGTATGCTATCGTTGTTAATATGACACCACAGCCGTTAATTTTGTACAGATTTGCCAATATCGGCATTTAAGCATGTTCATCAATTTGTTGCATTAAAAGTAAAGTCCTTTGAGAGAGTGGCTGTTTTCTTGAATAGCGATATATTTTTCTTCCAGAGCTGTGAGCAGTTTAGCGCAAGGTCTCACATCAAATGGAATGTTCGGATCGTCAACATCACTCCTCAGCAAACTGAGTGGTGTAGGAGCTATATCAGGTCTGTACTATGTTCAATGATCATCCACATCACTACTTTGTACATTTTGTAAATAGCGTGCTTGTATAATACAATAACACTTTCGTCTTTCGGTCGTTTACTTTAAGATATTTTGTATATGTCTCGCGTTAGATCTGGGGAACGTTAGCTCGCGAATTTATTCTCTATTAAAATACTTACAAACGTTGAATGATAAGATTCAGTGTTTTTAAAATCGCTAGCAGTTAAACAGTGCTAGCTGATGTTTTATCACATCTATTAATAATATTATAACACAAAGAGTAGTATCTGGTTAACATTGACCTGGAGAAAGGATATCAATTTAACAAAATAATAATTGTTTTAGTCATACATTTCGATGATCATCTATTTACAGAGCTGGTGGGCGGTGGTGTGGGAGTAGGCGGCGTGAGCGTGGGCGTGGGTGGCGTCGGTGGTGTGGGAGTGGGCGTGGGTGCACTGGTGGGCGACAAGCCGCCTGCGGGACGCTCGCGGTTGCTTGAAGACTTCCGTAACAACCGCTTCCCTAACCTGCAGTTGAGAGAACTAGCAAACCACATTGTAGAATTTTCACAAGACCAGCACGGCTCTAGGTAAATCAAATTAATATAGTTAGGTAGTTACTTACTACTTCATGTAATTCATATCTTCCAATTTGTGTAGGTAATATCTGTTGTATTGTTTTATGGAGATCCTTTGTGTCCAAATGTTGGACATGAATGGATTTTGGATGCCTCTTAGTCCAGAGTTTCCTATCTAGAGCTTCTTCATACTGAGTATGAATAATACGAGTTATTGGGTTCTGAAATTCTATTCTATATTGTCTTTAAAATTCTGAGAAGCAGCTCGGAGTTTGGGATTTGTGCCCGTTTACTGGCAAAAGACTCATCCACTATTACATTGAGATTTAATAATGCTAGCAAAATGTAGATGTACAGTGGGTTATAGCTGTTACCTGACCCACCCTAGATGGGCGCGCGGTGTCTAAGTGGGTCAGGTAACAGCTATAACCCACTGTACAAAGTACACCTCTGCCTTACCCTTAGTAGAATACAGGTGTGATGTTATGTTATGTAATGAGTAAAACGAAAAAAATAACTCGTCCTAAAGTCCATTGGCTGGTGTTCGTAGTTTCTCATGATTGGAAGCGAGTTCGCATACTTATATTAAATATTATCGACTTGGTACTAAAAATAACAATATTTTAGTGCAATATAATTAGAAGTTATAGACACATTGCTGCAGAATATAATACCATACCATAAAATGTAACTTTCCAAAGAAGGTATCATGCCAAATTTCATAGTTGAGTGATTCTTTCTTAAAGTTATGTAGTCTAAATTGCAAATTACGTTTAAATAAGTACTTAATCATTTGAATTTTTAACTTAAATGTAATAATATAAAGTTATATTATGATTTGTCTGCGGTATGGGTGAAGAGAAGACTTGACGAGCCTTAAGACGAAAGTCTTCAATGTGTGCGTCCTACCTGTTCTGACCTACGGAGCCGAAACGTGGACACTCACAGTGAGACTGGTCGCTAGCTATGCTCGGAGTTTCTCTGAGGGATAAAATCCGCAATGAAGTTATCCGTCAGAGAACCAAAGTTACCGACATAGCTCAAAGAATCAGCAAGCTGAAGTGGCAATGGGCCGGTCACATCTGTCGGAGAACTGACAAACGCTGGAGCAAGCGAGGTATCGAGTGGAGACCGCGTCTAGGCAAACGTAGAGTGGGTCGCCCGCCGGCCAGATGGAGTGACGACTTGCGGAAGGCAGCTGGCAGTGACTGGATGAGGAAAGCCGAAGATCGGGCTCTGTGGCGTTCACTAGGGGAGGCCTACGTCCAGCAGTGGACGAGTATGGGCTGATGATGATTTGTCACCTTAACACCCTTCACCCTTCGGATGCTTAATCCCTCTGATAGGGAGACGAGCCCCGTGCCCAGCTGTAGGACGGTATATGGGTTGATGATGATGATGGCTAGTTGCATAATAATCACTTGCTGTACCTTGCCGTCGTGTCATAGGGCTCTGCTTTTAAGCTAGATTGAGCACGATAATTAACCCCTGCAGCAGAATATCCTAGTACGGGCGACGTTTATTAAAGATGTATTATTACATTTTCATTGTTATTATTACAGGTTTATCCAACAGAAATTAGAAAGAGCTACAGTTCAAGAGAAACAAATGGTGTTCAACGAAATCATCGGCGCTGCTTACAGTCTAATGACCGACGTTTTTGGAAATTATGTTATCCAGAAATTTTTTGAATTCGGTACCACTGAACAGAAAACCACATTGGCACAAAAGGTAATTGGACATAATTATTAAACTCATATTTTTTTTTATCTTGGCTCTCTAAAATTCAAATGTAAGTTATCGGCAAACATGTTTTATTTTGTTTTAAATTTCCACTGATTCGATAAAGCGATTAACTTTCTAAGTTACAAATGTACATACATGGTAATTACAAGTTGGTGTTATTGTCAGGTGCGCGGGCATGTACTAAACCTGGCGCTGCAGATGTACGGGTGCCGCGTCATACAGAAGGCGCTCGAGTCCATCCCCGCCGAGCAGCAGCAGGAGGTCGTGCGCGAGCTCGACGGTCACGTGCTCAAGTGCGTCAAGGACCAGAACGGCAACCACGTTGTAAGTACACATGCACTGACACTTTTAGGTCGAACTAATTAAAACATCACTGAGTAACAGGCAAAAACAAAGTTACCAAAGCCTAATTTGGCCTGAATGAACTAAAATATGTAATTTTTTAGGTGCAGAAATGTATCGAATGCGTCGAGCCAACGGCGTTGCAGTTCATAATCAACGCTTTCGCGGGGCAAGTGTACGCACTGTCGACGCACCCTTACGGCTGCCGCGTCATCCAGCGCATCCTCGAGCACTGCACTCCCGAGCAGACCGCGCCTGTACTCAGCGAGCTGCATGCACACACCGATCAGCTCATACAGGTACAGTCAATGGTAACTATGGCGTAGATATTGAATTGTCAACATCAAATCTAACTATTCTTGGGCAAGGCTGAAATTACCTAGGGTCACAACAAAATAGGCATCTATCAACCAAGAACTCGAGCCTATAGTAATAATGGATTTGCATGTATCTATTGTGACGTACGGATAGTGTAGACGTGTGTGAGTAAGGTTAATGTGGCGTGGTGTTGTAGGACCAGTACGGCAACTACGTGGTGCAGCACGTGCTGGAGCACGGCGCGGCCGAGGACCGCTCGCGGCTGGTGGCCGGCGTGCGCGGGAAGGTGCTGCAGCTGTCGCAGCACAAGTTCGCCTCCAACGTCGTCGAGAAGTGCGTCTCACACGCCACGCGCAACGAGCGCGCGCTGCTCATCGACGAGCTGTGCGGCTTCAACGACAAGTACGTTACACTCGACCAACACTAACTGTTACTGCAATACGTACAGCTAATATTTATAGTCAGTGCTTATTGTAATTTTACATTGATTTCAAATGCAGTGTTAGGAACAAATTTATATTGTAGATAAGATGGATTGCCTTCGCTTCAATGCTTATTTGTTCATTTAGATTTGGTTGTGTCAACATACCTTTGAAATGCAACATTTTGTTGCAATTGCAATTAGTATGCATTTACTTTTAAAATAATTACTGCCAGTACTTACAGTTACTTTACATTTGCAGTGCTCTCCACGTGATGATGAAGGACCAGTACGCGAACTACGTAGTGCAAAAGATGATCGACGTGGCGGAGCCGACGCAGCGTAAGGTTCTGATGCACAAGATTCGGCCGCACATCGGTTCGCTACGCAAGTACACGTATGGCAAACACATCATTGCCAAACTCGAGAAATTCTTCATGAAGGCGCCGGAGCTAGGTCCCATCGGACCGCCGCCGCCCAACCCTGTGCTGTAGTCTGTGTAAAGTATTAAACGTCCGCGGATTAGGCTGATGCGACGGCGCGGGTATCGCCCGCCTATTATAAATTTTGTGAATATTTGCGATTGTACATTTGTAACTATAGAGCTCGTCGCTTGGTCGCCCGCCGCCCGCCGCGCTCGAGTTAATCTGATTAGATGTAGTGTGGCCACGTGTGCGTGTGTGTGTGTGCGGCGGCGCGCGGCTGCGGCCCCTGTACATACGTAGCGGCAGACTGATGTACAGAACGATACGATAAACTGTATACTGTATACTGTAACAATAGTTGTACAGCGTCGACGCCGACTCCGGTGCTCGGCCGTCGCGTCACCGCGGCGTAGCGTTTATTGCGTTTCTAGCTCTTAAGTGTTCTAGTATTATTCGTTGTTCGTATGAATCTATGTATAAATATTTGAACGTCTCTCATTCTCGTGTAATTTATGAATCGAAGGAAAGCGGCGGTTCTGCGGACCCCGGCGTTTCCATAATTTTAGCTCGTTGTAGATTTACTATTAGCTGGGCTAGGGGACCTTGAATCTTCTAAAACGATAGAGATGCCGCAGGCAGTTCTGGACAATCGGCACTATAGTCGTGATTATTATATTATTATTTTGTACTATTCTTCAAGTCAAGCTCTCGTTTAAGTTATAAACCGGCTTTAAAATCGTACATAGCTTATCTCGTTTAGTGCCGGAGTGTATAGTTCGTCGATTATAATTTTGTGAAAATGATATTTTTGTATATTTTTTATGTAATTAATTTAAGTTATTTAGTTAATGAGTCTCCGAAAATGTTCGGAGCAAGCGCTTACGAGTGGGCGATGCTTATGTTATAGTGTAGGCGCAGCAGCGTCTCGCGCTGCGCATAGGTTATAGTGATGATTGTAAAGTCCTGTACTGATAGTTGTAGTCCCGAGGTCTACCTTGCCGGTTGCACGTCACAAGCGTAGCTACTCCTCATTCCCCCTGTGTAATTAATTTTTATAGGAAGCGTAGTTTCCTACGACACCTCAAGGTTTTTTACGTTTAGATGTAATTGAAAATAAAATTATTGTATATGGCTGTACAAAAATGTTAACAAAATGATTTGTAAAACCTGTATGTGATGGAATAAGACGAGACGTCGAGAGCGGCGAGGTGTGACTGATCGCGGCTCTATACGTCGCGTCTTGTAGGTTGTACTAGATAACATTTATATGATGATCCATCTATTTAGACATTAATTATAATAAAGCATTTCTGTAATAATATTACAAAGTATAATATGTCGTTTTATTAATATCTCCACCACCCATGAATATTATTTTGACTACTACAATTTATTTATGAAAACAAACATTAGTTTTCTACATTTACAGACATAGTATAAAAAGAAAATCACATCATACTTCAGTGGCGCATTTATCAGTACACTGAGCAGTTCAATTCGAGTATTCCTAATGACAGTATCATCATCAATCCGTTTTTACTGCGGTGTAAAGCGCATTTACCCTAGTATTAAAAAACCTAATAAATGTTTATTTTACTGAATCCTAAGTACAGTCGCCAGCAGGTCAAGGTATACAAAACTGTCAAATTTCTCCAAATGATTTTAAACCTTAAGTAGTAAAGATAATGGTCAAAATCAACTGAGAAAATTTGACATTTTGTGGTAACTGGATGTGCTGGCCACCGTACATCCGCCATGGCAACCTTACTTAAATATTGCCAGATGTCAAACAATATTTCAAGAATCATCAATATCGATTGATATATAAATATTGTTTGAAATTTTGAAATATTGTCATGTTATCGAGTATGGAGTGTAGAAAGAAAGGAGGACCATCTCAGTGTATTAAAGTGTCCATTGAAAGGGAGCAAATTAAGGTGGCGCTGTAGTAGCAAGTGGAAGGATTTTAAAAAGAGCGCCACAAATTATTAGAGTAGGTTACTAAATTAAAAAAGGAAAGAAAAACTTCCGCTTTGTTTATATTTTTTTATTTATATTTTTAACGAAAAATATATCTAAATCGTGTTCAGTTTGTTGAATGCCATGAATTAAATTGGCAGGAGCTCCCTCATCAAGTAACAATTCTTGTTGCTCATGTTGATCTTGATGCTCTTGTATTATTAGATGATCCCGTTTGTTTTCTGATTGATCGAAAAAGATCTAGGTTGAGACGTATCAATTCCTTTACTTTTCAATTTTCGTCCACTTGGACAACTTTTCACTGAACAAAGTTTTCCCATTGCGTCTATTTATTCTTTTTGTATTAACAACAATAAAATCATTAAAATAACAAAAATGTATCAACGAAATTGCATAAAAAACAAATCACTATGCACGTTATTTCAGGAGTTTCATATGTTATTATTTACTAAATTACAGTTGACTACGTAAATAGTTGAGATTTTAAATACTGCTTATTTCTTAACTACAAAAGGCAAGAGAAATGTTAAATTTTTCAACTCAGCACACTTCACTCTGCTGCTACATTCATATCATTTCCACTTGCTACACTAGCGCTAGTTCGGTGAGTTTTCGAACCATAATTTGCTATATACAAGTGGACATTTTTTCGACTAATCCCCCATACAAGACGGCACTCCTTATCTTCTACCCTCCATATTATCGAGGGATACTTAATTCCGTCGTTTAGTATTTTTGGTAAGGTTTGGTATGACATACAGTAAAATTAAATTAGAAAAATAGATATATTTTAAAGTTAAGCTAAGTTTAGCTTTACGTGTAAGATTATTATCTTTACGCGATGATATTTACGCGCCAATATGCATCCGTCACAATAATTATTTTAAACCAACAGAATACCATTAAAAAAAACAATTTAATAAACCCATTACGCTTGAACAGAGATTGGAGACAAAATCGATATCGAAAATCTATTAATAAATAATCATACCAGCGATGTAAGAGACAAAGATCTATCTGACAAATAATTGAATTTGTAAATCAAATCATTAACCATTTAGCTCGTCGTATCGTGCTGTTTTGCGTTGAGATTAATTATATTCCTCCGTATTTGTTTCTGTTACGTTACGATTCAATGCTACCGAGTTGAGCGTGTACCTTCATCAAGTCGTTTTATTGTGAGATATCGGACTCCTGTTATATTGTTATGTGAGTAATTAGACTTTGTTTAGTGAGTAGTTGGTTGGACTCTTGGACACTTGGAAAATGTCTACACCTGTAGCCTGATTCACGTAATTAAAACCGTAGCGATGTCGCAGCGACTCAATCGTTGAAACAGTTTTCCAGTGTTTTGTGAATACTGTGAAGCCAACGTTTTGAACGATTCTTCCCCAACGAACATGTGGCAATACGGTAAAACGATTTTTCAATAGTACGACTTCTAAATAGGTCCGATCGACGGATTCATGAATAGGAAAACTTTTTCAACGATTAAGTCGCTGCGACATCGCTACGTTTTTATTACGTGAATCTTGCTACAGGGTCGAGATCAGAAAAGCCGTCCTAGAATGGTAAACAATTACCCATTTAGAAGTTAAATGGCGGAGAATTTAGTTTTTATCACCTCAATTTCAGCAACCTACAAAAAAGATTTCTCTTCAACTAGGGTAAATAAAAGGGACTCGTGTGCAGAATATGAAAAGATGTTTCTTTTTCTACAAAATAAAATTAAAATAACCGTGACACGACAGTTTCTTGGATGGTCTAAATCTCCTAAGAAAATGGGCATTCTCCTTTCGGTTGACACTCCGAAAGAGATAAGCTACGTCAGCGATTCGAACGAAATATCCGAGGATGCTAGCGATGCTATCGTGCGTTTTCGGCGTGAATCAAGAAGTTTAGCTCACCAAAGCTTCGCTTAGTTTCCCTCGCCTAGCTTCGTCCGCCAGCTCGCACGCTCGCTCTCTAGCTGGCGGTGTGTGGCTTCTTGAGATAAACACATTTGTATTGCTCGATTCAGTAAGAGGGCAGCAGCTTCTAACTTTAGGCCGTGCCGCCGATAGGCTTTACTGGCTTTTAAGTACCTACTGATTCACTAAACTGTTCCAAAAATAGTCTCTAATTAATCCAAATTAATCGTAAAATATGGGAATTAGTCAGTCCGTGGTTTTAAAGGAACTAGCAAAACTAATAATTCTTAATTCGAAAACTACCTACACTTAGGATTACTTGTGTAGGTATGTGGTTATGTGGTGTAAACTCGTTGTATCATTGTCATCATTAGAACGTATTCGTCCACACGCTGGACGTACATCTTCAGCTTTTTTCATTTAGTTGCTGCCAGTCACCGACCGCAAATCGTCACCACCTGGCCAGCAGGTCCTACACTTCGTTTGCCTAGACGCGGACTTCAATCGAGAACTCGTTCACTCCAACGGTTGTGGTGTATCGTTTGTTCTATGGAGGGTAGAAGAAAGGAGGACCGTCTTGTATGGGGGATTCGTCGAAAAAATGTCCACTTGTATACAGCAAATTATTGTTCGAACACTCACCGAACTAGCGCTAGTGTAGCAAGTGGAAATGATATGAATGTAGCAGGTATAAGCAGAGTGAAGTGTGCTGAGTTGAAAAATTTTACATTTCTCTTGACTTCTGTAGTTAAGAAATATGCAGTATTTAAAATCTCAACTATTTACGTAGTACAACTACTGTAATTTAGTAAATAACCTATGAAACTCCTGAAATAAAAATAAATATTTTTTTAAAGTTCTTCCACTTGCTACTATAGCGCCACCTTAATTTGCTCCCTTTCAATGGACACTTTTTAATACGCTGAGATGGTCCTTCTTACTTCTACCCTCCATAGTTTGTTCGAAATATCTAAGCGTGACCATTAGACTAGAGGCAGTAAAATAAAAACGGAAAGAAAACACCATATTGACGTCTTAGGCAGCCAATTAAACAAAACTTAATATGCTCAACCTAGATTTTATTCAAGATTTAACAGCATAAATAGTCAAGCAAAGAAATGGGAACTCAAGTGCATAATAAAATAGGTTTACATTTTATTTATCTTCGTCTTTTTCCTTATCCTTGGTCTTAGGTTTGACACTACGTTCTCTGTCGCGGGACCTTTCACGGTCCCTGGAGCGGTCCCGTTCCCGGTCTCGAGAGCGCTCCCGGTCACGTGACCGTTCCCGTTGTCTCGGCGAACGCGACCGTGACTTGTGGCGGCGGGACCTCGACCGGGATCGCTCCCGTCTGTATGATCTATAAGGATAAATAAACCTTTGTTAAAGTAAATACTAACACACTAGATAAATTAACCAGAATTAGGTAAGTCTTTTTTACTCACTTGCGACTTCTACAAATAAATAATAAAATAAAGAAATTACTAGAATGGTCGATTAGAAAATCGGAGAGATATAAGAAATGTATATACTTACTTTTCCCTTATCCTGTCCGGTTTTATAGATCTTGAGCGTTCTCTTTCCCTGTCGCGGTCTCTCTCCTCCTGTAACATAAAAAGATGCTTGTCAAGAAGATTGAATTATTAAGCATGAAACATATACAACTTGTTATAGCAATCGTGTTGCGATAGAGAAGGGATATAACAGACATAACAGCGTAATACCATTTACCAACCTAAAAATAATCAGTTTAAAGGTTGTGCCGTACCTGGCATCCCAAGAAATCTTAACAGTACATCATGTCATAGAAGAAAACTTACTATCAACCCTAATCTAACATACCTCTTCCCTCATTCTATCACGATCTCTTCTATCGCGTTCCTCCCTCTCCCGCAAGCGGTCTCTGTCCCGGTCCCGCTCGCGGTCCCGGTCTCGGTCCCGGTCCCGCTCGTGCATGTGCGGCGGAGGGTGCTGGCGGTAGGGCGACACGTACGGCGGCGCTGGCATCAGGTGCGGGGGCGCCGCCATCACGTGCGGCGGGCCCAGCGGCTGGCCCAGGCTCAGCGGGGGGCCCACGGGGGGACCCATCGGCCCAGGTGTCAGCTCTTTTATATCACTCGGTGCCCAGCCACTCTGTTCTGGATGACCTGGACAACAGTAATAGGAAAATTTTGTTAAAAAACTTGCATACAGTTTGTTAAAAATAACTTTCCACCTGAAGTTATCCGCAAATGTTTATCCAGTGATGAATTGTAATATAAATACTCAGTGCAAAAAAAAAGGTTCGTATTAAAAAAAAATTAAGCCATTTTACAAAACTTACCCCAAGGTTCTTCGTAGGGCGCATGCGGGGGAGGTTGGTAGTAATCATTGGGAGGAGGACCAAAATAGTCTGGTGCGCCCAAGTCGCGCTGGTGGCCACTGCGCCCGTACTCACGACGTTCAGCTGTCATCACCTATGGCCGAAAAAATCATGATGAACAGTTATAAACAAACTGTAAGCACAATATTATATTAGAACAAAATTTGTTTCTAATAACGCACCTGTATAGTGTTCTCTCTAGCTTGATAATTATTTGACATAGCTGGTGGCATACCGTCATCATTTCTTCCTGGTACTGGACAAAGAAATTTGCTTTATGAAATAGTAATTAGGGCCAATTCCTCAATAATTTAATATACAAAAGTTGTCATAATGTGGAATAATAAAGTCTGGTTAAATCAATTGAGGCTAATGAAAATTCGGCCCATGGTACAGCAAATAGCTTGCCTTAACATGAAATGTGCATTCTAAATTTCAATGGTCCTCCCCACCTGGTGGTCTCCTCATGTCCGGCGGAGGCGGGCGGAGCGGTGCGCCTACGTGCAGCCCTACTCCCGCCTCATTCACGCGCATGCGCCGCTGACGCTCACAGTATGCACTCCAGGTCACCTCATTGAAACCATAGTTGAAATAATCTGTAATCAAAGTTTTTTATAGTGCCGAATTACATATGTTATAGCGCTAAGTTTAAGATTATTTCACTTTTTTTTGTATCCACTATAACAGACTTGAAAATAGGAGGAGGTTCTCAATACCTCTGTATGACATCTTTATATTCAAGCATCTGTTCATTGTTTGCGAACAAACTGTATTAATTCACGGGTAGATATAGTATACTGGCAAAATGGTCAAATATAAATTTGGTTATAATCCAACCATCTCTGAAAATTCAAAGGTGCTTGCAGTATGCTTCCCTTTTTCTTTACAGTTAATCATAAACAGTACCGGCAATGAAACTGTGCCTCTCTGCCTCAAGTTGTACAGAATATTGTAGATGGCTGAATAGTAGTCAAGTTTTCTATTAAAATTAATCTCAAACACTATCTTAAGTTCTTATAGAACTGAGCAAAGACCATCAGGGCCATAAAATATGTTTATAAAATTTATTTTATTTTATTTGACTATACCTGTCTGCTAGTAGCATATAATAATAAACATTTAAATAAAATTTACTTCTAGTTAGGAATTGGTTTGCAATTAACTTATCAAATAGGTTCTCATTACTGAAATATAGAAATGTACAATATAATAAATTTAAAATATGGTACACAAGTATGCCCAACAACATAAGTTATGTCGTCAACCCATCTTGCTGCTGGACGCCCCACGCCCCTACTGCCCTCCCTCGGCCACCATTCTGTTGTTGCCTTACTCCACCTGTCGTCACTCCGTCTCGCCAAGTGGCCCATGATGAGAGTGGCATAGGACCGTGGTGGATGGCACAAACTTAGGGAGGCCTATACCCAGCAGTGGGTGAAATCAGGCTGTGGATGATGTTGATGATGATGGTACACAAAACAAAATTTGGTAATTACCAGATATATCAGCACCAGGCTTGTTCCATGGCTTATCTTCAATGGTATCAATATTGAACTCTAGGGCAGGAACCCCATTGATGCTTCCAGGGCCGTCTAGGTCCTCTAGAGTCACCTTACCCCCGGTTGTTGTGCCGCTGCGTGGCTTCTCTCCTGCACCAGTGGCCACTAAGCCTACGCCACGCTGGAAATTATATTTTATAATAATATAAAGCTATCAAACTGGTTAATATATATATGTTTTAATGCATACTAGCCATTGCTTATGGTTTCACTTGCATCCCAAAAGGTTTTACTTACTTACTATCTTGGCTTGCAAAATTTGTAATCAGCTCTTTTGTTGCACCTCAGGGCCATTGTAAATGACAAAATCAACTACATAGTTTATTCAGAACTCACATGACCTACCAACATTACTGTATTCCCCAAGGTTAGACACAGGTATAATAATGTTCATCCAAATTGGTTCAGCATTCACATAGAATGTGTAACATAACACTGATTGGAACCTCATTTTATGCAGCACAACTTTGTTAGGGCTGTGTCCAGTGATAGAACACTTTTAAAAAAATATATTCAAACACCTCATTATAATTATTTCCTTTGAGCTAAGCACCTATCATTTTATTTTTGATGTTCCATTGTTTCTGGGGCCGTATAACATGCATTATAAAATTATATTCTATCTGCTACAGTATTAAATAGTTATTGATATTATACCTTTATGTTGACTAGCATAAGCCTGCGGTCCCGACTTAATTTCTCCAATGGTAACTTTGATGTCATCACTGTCATCAGAATCAGAGTCCCCATTGTTTTGGCTGTCTGCATCCCCATTCTGCTCATCCCCTTCACGCCCAACATCTGCGAAATGTTCGTCGTTGAAGTGAGAGTCATCATTAGTCGCCTCCGTATCCTCCTGCTCTTTTTCTTCACCCTCCTGTAATGAAGATCAGTTTGGTACACAGTTGTGGAAAGGTGACCCATTATTTCTAACCAGTTCTTACATAGCTCATCAGGCCTATAAAAATATAAATTTTCGTATT
The DNA here is from genome assembly GCA_958496365.1 of Subacronicta megacephala. Taxonomy (NCBI): domain Eukaryota; kingdom Metazoa; phylum Arthropoda; class Insecta; order Lepidoptera; family Noctuidae; genus Subacronicta; species Subacronicta megacephala. The sequence goes on along the minus strand of OY292516.1, from coordinate 4,925,730 downwards.
TCATTATTGATTCCCCCTAATGACGTTATATAGTTTAAAAAAGGAGTCACACGCAAACATTAAATTTTATTTAACATCTTTAAAGGTTATGCCAACTTACAGCTCCACCGTCGGCTACATCCGTCTGTTGTGACTCTTTTTCGTTAGATTCAGACGGTTTATCCGATGCCTGATCAGGATTTGATTCACCATACAGCCAACTATCATCATTTTCATCTCCAGGCGCCGTTTCAACGGCAGCGTCTGCCATTTTTTTTAGTGTAAAATTTTGTTTGATTTCAAAAGCGCTTCGCTTTTCGCTTGTCCAACTTCAATTTGACATTTGACAATGACAATTGCCTGATTGGCAATCAAAAGCTTGGCTTGGCTTGGCGATCAAAACGCTCCTTTTAACCGTTCCAAATGGCAACCGCGGTTGTTCTGGTCGCGGCGACAATGTCAATCCTAAACTTCGTTCCACTTGGGTTTACGACAGTAACGCTCACAAGCAAGTGGAACGGTAAAAACTGCTGTCGTGAGCGTGATCGTTGTGATCGCCAAGTGGAGCGCGGCCAATGTTGTCGTTGGTTTTTTTTTAATAATGAGATCGAATGGGATAACAGTACATTAAGGTATCGAATAAAGGCTGTACGTAGCTTTTATTTAACGCCTTGGGCGCCAAATTCAATAAGGCTGGAAATGGAATGTGGCGCCCAAGGCTGAGCGTGAGCCTTAAGGCTGATCAACTCGCCAAATTATTTTTTATTAGTACGCACGGCTACACATCAAGCTATACAAAGCCAGTATAGGCTAGCCTTCAATTGTGCGGAAAACCTTTACAATGGGAGGTGTCTAAACTAATTTTGTATAGCTTGATGTGTAGCCGTGTGTACATTCTAAGTTGAAAATTAGCCTCCTGGCCCCTGGACATGTCGCGACCTCGTCTACTAGAGCTGAGATCTGCCCCTTGCTCAAGTAAGAGTGGGACAACATATGAAACAATATAAATAATAGTTTTAGGAAATTGGGAAAAATTATCGAGTAGAGACCCCCCCACACACACATACACAACTTTTGTCGACTGAGGCATGCCCAGGAGATGGATTTTCATTTTCTGGTTTCAGACAGAAATCAAACCCGCGTTCTTCCGTTTTAGTACACCGAAAGCTTTAGCTTCGTTACTGGTACTTCAGGTTGGTTGGGTCCCGGCTCCCAGCTCCGTGATAGGGTTCCGCGCATGGCGTGAATAACTTGATAAGTCGTCAGTAAAGTCTGAACAAAATTAAACCATTAGACTTATGTTCTAAATTCAAATTTCGTTAAACACTTCGACTTGCAAGTTATTCACGCCATGCATGGATTTTACGTGATCGTCAAGATGAAGGGACCAAGGCTCCAATGTCTGTCACACTTATATAAAAAAATAGTACCATAAATCTACTATTTGCTACCTTTGATATAATTTTAGCTACCTCATCATTTACATAATATTTTAACAAAATGCTTGGTCCCTCCATCTTGATATCAAGATGGAGGGACCAAACTAATAGACTCCTGCCTGGAATGTTCTACCCACTTAGTGTTTTAATACCTTAATTCTACCTTAATATTATTCATTTTGGCTGCCCCAAAACATTATCGTTTTAAAGATATCCATTCAATAAGTTGGTCCCTCCAAATTGACGATTCAATTGATTAGTGCAACAGGTAAATGAGCGGTTTATTTTCTATCTTCGAAGGATCAATATTTAATACCTATTTACTACCTTTCAAATCATGCTTTTTTTACGTTAAAGTTTATTTTTCCAGTTTCCTATTTATTTTAACGTTAAAAGCGCCTGGTAACTTTGTGTCAGCAAAATGTTTTGTAGCACGCACAATAATGACCTAAATCTACCATACCGTTTGACAGTTTTGACAGATAGAAAAATAGAGATGGGGTCAAAGAAATCGATTCCTACAATACCCGATTCTAAATTTATATCGATATCATTTTGTTGTATTAACTTATTGAGGTGGCATCGTACGACATCGTACTTGCTGTAAAGCAGGCCATGTCGGTTGAGAAGCATATTTTCAACAGATTACACTGATGTCACGTCAAAGACGTAAATTAAAAGTGTGAAGGCAAATTTCGACTTGGCGGGTGTACTCAACCAGAAGACGCAGGATCGAATCCTGCCCGCGGTCATATTTGTTCTTTACTAAAACAACTTAATAATCATTTATATATAAAGTACTGTTTTAAAAACTAGCGTATGGTTTTTTACACTACAATTTTCATGAATGGTAGTTTTGTTCAGAGATTTACGCTTATTTAATTAGATTCCACCATAAAAGCCGGCTGGATTGAAAACTGCTCGATATCAATAGTCATTATTCAGTTTTTTTTACCGATTATGTGTATACAAGTGAATTTGAAGAGTCGCATCACTGCGTTAAAGGACCTCACTACATGACTTTGAAACGAAGTCCAGAAAAAAAGCTATCTTTAGTATATATTCGTCAATAAGCCTTGTTTGAAGGTAGGAATTTAAATTTAGCGATTAAGAATTTGTACATCTTGTGATAAAATAAAAACAACTTCAATATTCCAAGTTTTACGGCGAAGGTTATAGGAATTGTATGAGATACGCCTATGCAAAGTTATTTAGGTGTCGTTTACATTTTTAGCTAAAAAATAACCAGGCGCTTTCTATGAACATTTTAGTAACGTTAAAATAAATAAAACCACTGTCTAATAATGATTTTTTTCGACATGTACGCAATAAACACTATTCATACAACAGTTTCCATCAAAAAACAATAGCGTTTATCTTTTCTGAGTACATGTTCTGAGTGGCTCCGCTAGAGAGTATGCTCCCCAGCGGAGCCACAATGAATGTATATTTTCTCATTACCTATTGCACGTACAGCAATAAACGGTATAGTACATTATGTACGTTTGATGTACATCATTTTAAGATATAATTGATCGGTTTCTGAAATGGTGGCTCCGCGCCAGAGTATGACACAAAATTTGTACGTTGTACCTGTTTATTTCTTTAACTTTTTGACTGGAAAAATAAACTTTAACGTAAAAAAAAAGCATGATTTGAAAGGTAGTAAATAGGTATTAAATATTGATCCTTCGAATATAGAAAATAAACCGCTCATTTACCTGTTGCACTAATCAATTGAATCGTCAATTTGGAGGGACCAACTTATTGAATGGATATCTTTAAAACGATAATGTTTTGGGGCAGCCAAAATGAATAATATTAAGGTAGAATTAAGGTATTAAAACACTAAGTGGGTAGAACATTCCAGGCAGGAGTCTATTAGTTTGGTCCCTCCATCTTGATATCAAGATGGAGGGACCAAGCATTTTGTTAAAATATTATGTAAATGATGAGGTAGCTAAAATTATATCAAAGGTAGCAAATAGTAGATTTATGGTACTATTTTTTTATATAAGTGTGACAGACATTGGAGCCTTGGTCCCTTCATCTTGACGATCACGATTTTACGACGCACGATTTATTATTCTTAACTCCAACACTATATAGAAGGCTCGGAATGATGAAAATAAAAAAAATAAAATCTGTAAAAAATACTTTTTAATTTAAGCAAGTTTGAATAAATAAATGATTTACAACATTAAGCAACATAATAATTATTATATCACAAATACTTTTCAATAGACAGAGTTCGATTAATTAGTCAAGGCCATTCCTTCTTCGAGGGAATAGCTTTTGTTCAGCTTGCTCCACTTTTTGAGCCACATTGGCCAATTGTTCGGATGCATCAGAGGCCGCCGCGCCGCATGTTTCTGCTAGTTCTTGAACACCGTGAGATACCTGAACGAAAATATATTGTGATTTTTATTGTTTTATTATTACTACATGTATGCAAATAAATAAAATTGACGTGTCTGTTTGGGATATCAAAATAGCGTGTTTTTACCGAAACTGAATATTTGTGTTACGCTATGAACCTTAGAAGCTGAGCGAAAAGAGTCAATAAAAAAAAACTAAGACCAACCTACGTACCAACATGGCACGTAGGTGCCATGGTTTTTGAGGCGTATCGGGCGTCAGCCGCCCAGGTATTGCCTCACGCCAGAGACATGAAAAATAGAAAAAACCTTGCAAGCTCATGATGGACGGAACTTGGGCATACTGCGAAGCTGCCTCGATACGAGAACCTAAGTGCAAATATTGGCTAAACAGCCTCTCAAGGTTGATAGCCTGCTAGTTGTAAGCTCGGATGGCCAAGGGGGGGGGGGGGGCGTATGTGTTCAGCATCCCCTTTCCCGACCAATTATATCCAGGCAGTCAGAGGTTATTTATATGACATTCAACAATGTCGTTTCTGTTGCCAGAAATTATTACATTTTAAAATTAATAATCATCATGCTTACAGCATCAGCTTCCACCTTAACCTGGGCGGCAGCAGCTTGCATGTTGTCTACAACTTCCTGCATTTGTGCAGCATGCTGGATTGGTTCAGACTCAAGTACAGATGCTGCCTGAAATATAGAAAAAAAAAAAAAAAATTTCATATGATTTGTTTTGGTTTTCCTAAAGCAAATGTTTAGTAGCTCTATTAGCCCCAGTTAGCATCTCAGCCCATGTGGCCATCTTTCTTTAAAATACCAGAATGCTTGATATTTTGCAGATTAAATTTTTCAATAAATGTTTAACCAACATAACTACACAAATCCTCAAGACTTGTTGATTCATTGCATGACCAGAGGGCTGGCTTATTCTTAGGTCAAAGAAATGGTATTTCCATTCATCGTGGCATTACACCACATATAGCACATTACCAGTGCAGTGGCAGACAGTGGTGTGGAGTTTTTTTTTTTAAAAAGCTTACTAGCAATCTGGGTTGCACATTACTAGTATACTGGTTAATCCCTTGTGCTAAGCTTGTATTACAAGAGGGTTCACATTCGTAGTGCAATGGGTAGATTCGAACCTGCAACCTGCCTGAGCAAGACAATTTATATTTTTATTGTGAACATTTTGTTTTTAGATTATTATTTAGAATAGAATATTTCAATTATAGCTTCTAAACTATTTATGAATACAATAAATGAAATTCTAATGCACAAACATATCGATACCGGAAATTTCAATTGTCGTAAAAACACGAGTTTTCAGGAGAGCCAAAAAACAAAAAAAATATGTTTTTGTCCAATAACTTTTTCAAACAAAGTACTATATTGATGGTGTCAAAAGAAACTCGCAACTATTTTTTCGTGTTCTATCCATATAAATAAACAAAATAAACCAAAATTAATTATTGACTAAAATGACGAGTCCTTTACACCCCATAAAAATTGAACTAAAGTACTTTACAGCCACGAAATGTTGGTTATGATAAAGACAGACGTGTAGTTAAGGACTAATCTTAATCATCAATGGGTAGTACAAGTCAATTAAATGAGAAACTAAGGGGGTATGAGGAACAAAAAACTAAAGATCTCGTTAAGAAATACCTGCAAGGAAGTAAAAGTAATTGAAGTAAAGGGTTTTTTATTATTTTTTATTAAGGTATTAATCAAAATAATTAGTACTTCAAAATAAACTGCCCTAAATTCACCAAAAAGTATAATTTAAACTCTGTCGGCCACGAACGCCATTTAATCTATTAAAAAGAGGATTTTCTATACAACATTATTTAATATTCTTTTTTAAGTGTTCTTTGAAGATTTTCCCTATTATTTTTCTTCCTAAACCACCCCTGTATAACGACAGACAAAACATAAAAAGTATTATTCTAATCGGTCAAGCCGTTTTTGCAGTTAGGCGAGAGTCGGCGAGACTAACGAACGGCGATTGATTTTTATATATAAGAAGAAAGAAGACTAGCTGCTTCCCGCGATTTCACTCGCAAATACCACCTTTGATGTTCCTTAATTAATTTAAAATGAAAATAACCAAAGTTAAATAAAATTTTGCCCACCAGGACGCAAAACTTAAACAATTGACATTTTAAAGTAATCATTAAGAGCAAGTAACTTCAGTCTTTTAAAATTTTAGTAATGAAACTTAAACATTAAATATTTTCAACCGACTTCAAAAAGGAGGAGGTTTCTCCTGACAAATAGACTCTTGCATATCTCTTTCGCTTTTTCCACATTCATATATCTTTTCATACACACGCGCGGTGTACGTCATTCTAGGGCGACCTCTCCCAACGCTGCCACTAACATTCGCCTTATAAATTCCATTCGTTAATCGTCTTTCATTCATTCTCTCAACATGCCCAAACCATCTTAGCATATTCCTTTCAATTCGTGTCACTATATCATCTTTCAGTCCGCAACGTTGTCTAATCACACTTTCTTTCTCAGTCTATCATTCCTAGTTACACCGCACATACTACGCAAGGAACGCATTTCTATAGCATTTATTCTACTTTCATGTCCTTTCTGCCATATCCAACATTCACTTCCATACATAACACCAGCACACCATTGTGGATAGCCAGTCGTGCCTTTTTTGACAAGGACTCATTAGCCACAACTGCATGCATAGCACCATTCACTTTATTTCCCGCATTCACTCTCCTTTCCACATCTGCATCAATCTTACCATCCCTGGTAAACACACTTCCTAAATAGACAAACTCACTCACTTGCTTTACACCCTCTATCTTTACATCGCACACACATACATTTTCTTCTCTTTCAAAAACCATAAATTTCGTCTTACTATCATTTACTTTCATGCCCTTTACCTTGTATACTTCATTCATTACTGTAACCATATCTTGCAACTCTTCTGCTGACGACGCAAGTAAAACCTGATCATCAGCATAGAGAAGGCATTTGACAGGCAACTCATTCATTCTCAATCCAGAATTATTCTCTTTCAAATCTGTCAAACAACTATCCATGTATAGATTGAGCAGTCACGGCGATGCGACACAGCCCTGTCTAACACCTCTGGAGATTATTTTTTTTTTGGAACAAAGAACATATACAACAAATTAATGTAAACGAAGATAACAGCAATAGTTAAAAACTGTGGCGCGGTTATCAACGCCCTCTCAGGTAGGCAGGTTATTTGTTCCGGACACACTTAATAATAATAGTTACAAAAGTATAAACTTAAAAAGCTAATGATAATAATAAAGGTAATAAACTCGGTACCACACGATTTAGTATAAGAGTAGGAGTTGGTGAGTAGATGTATGAATGGGAATGTCTGTGTATGGGATTATATGATTGACTGTGTGTGTGTGTGTGTGCACGTGCGTGGTGTGCGTAGGAATGTGTGTATATGAGCAGTTATGTGTTTGTGTGTTGATGTGTGATGTATTTATATTGGGATATCTATATGTTTTTGAGAGTTACAATTTTACTATCTCTTCAGTTTCATCATCATAGGTAAGTAGTTTAAGCCATATACTTTGTTTCTCTTTAATCTTATATTTAGTTAGAGAGTAGATATGCATGGTTTTGTTTATTTTATTGTAAATTTTGGAACTTATGCATTTAAAGTGACGGCTTGCTGCTGCGCTCCTACGAAAAACAATATCACATATCCTATCACAACGACGCTTTGAACTATTTAATTTCGGACTATATGGGAGCTGGGTATGCTTACGAAGTACAGTCAGTAGTATAAACAACTATCTCACTGTAAGGACCCTGCAGAGGGAATAAAGTGCCGTTGTTAGAAATAGGATCGGTTTCTTAGCAAGAACTTTGAGGATAGCTCGCTGTCCACGTTCAACTTGTAACATTATTGTTTTATGAGCTCCTCCCCACACAACTAAGCAATATCCTAAAACCGACTGAGCCAATGCAAGATACCGCGTGGAGATTAGGTTATCACATTAATTGCAACCACATATTCTACATAACGTATTTTGACCATACACAACTAAAAAAAATAAGTACAATAAGCATTTTAGCCCTGGGATCGTTTTTTCCATTTTAGTATTTAACAACATCATGTATTGAATAACGATAATCACCTGACCTAAACTAGTAGTTCAAAGACCCGAGAAAATTCAAACGTTGCCGTTCCGTATTACTAACAATTATTAGAAACTTAAACTAGTTAAGCTAAAAATGACCTTATAACTAACACTATTAGGCCTTGTCTATGCGCAAAATTAAAAGATAAGGGACCACAGCGAAAGATAAATAAAAAACGTTCTTAAAAATATTAGTTTAAGGCATAAATCTCTATGCGCGATACGGGGGTAGGTGTCGTCAGAATTCGTCCTTTGTCGGCGCCGGCGGCGGCGGCGCGCGACTACAAAGTAAAGAAACGGAAGCGGCGGCGCGTGCGGAGCGATTGATTCAGTACGCTTCCGGGGTCCTTAAGGATAGTTCGTGTGTTGCTTATTCGCACACGCGCCCTTCGTATTTTTATTGTAATTGTTTTGAGAATATTTTCGTAAATTTCTTGTTTTGTTTGTTGGATACGTTATTATTAGTTGTAGATTAGTTAAGTGTTGTGACAGTTCTTACGAGATCGGACGCTTTTCTCATTTTTTGTTTGTGATAGGACATTTTATTAGTTAGTGAAGTTAGTGAAAGTGGGTGAGCATACGTTATCATCAGAGTACACCGACATGGTTGATTGAATGCAACCAAAACAGCGCTGCTGGTGTTACGAACATACCGACAGAGGTATATCGTACCTACCTATGACGGAGCTCATATGCATTCAGTTGCATGGCGGCCATAACGTAAATTTTAATTAATCAATTGAACATTTGGACAAGTGTAGGTTTATTAAATTGAATTATTATTATTGTGCAAGAATACCATAAAGTTTGTGTTGAATTGTTGATATCATGGCTCCGAGCGTCCTATCCTATGCCTACTTGCAAGTATGTAGGTACTTACTCGCCGCGGCGGCGGCGGCGACGTTGCCGCTTTTACAGGTCAGTATACTCAGTATACTGATATTATTGAGGGTGATTTATTACGAGCCAATATTTACGGTATTTATTTTGTTTGAAAAATTTAGTTTTTTATTTTTAGTAAAATTGTTTATTTTATTACTCAAACAGACTAATGATAACTTGGAATGACCGCTGTTTAATTTAATGTGATAACCTAATCGCCACCCGATATATGATTAATAAACTGTTGAAATCAAGAACGTCTCTTAGCTTTTTAAACACGTAAATCTTTAGACTTTCTGAGTCTTTTTGTTGTAGAGTCGACTTGCTGTTTCCATTTCAGGTGATTATCAACAATAACGCCTAGGTATTTGACAATTTGAGCATTATCTAGTTTAGGACAATTACAGATGGTACAAGAAGAACATGTGTGGACACGAATTTCAATAGGTGTGGGTGGTTGACTTGATAATGTAGAGGAAAAAGCAATAAATTTGGTCTTGCTAACATTTAACGTCAGGAGATTCTTGGTCAACCATTTCATGACAGTACTCAGGGCCAACTCAGATTTAATTTGGGCGTCTCTCCAATCTCTACCGTGAATGAGTAGAGCTGTGTCATCTGCATAAGTTATTATTTTGCAATAGGGAAGGTGTAACTGACACAGCTCATTCACGTATATGAGAAAGAGAGTTGGTCCCAAGACACTCCCTTGTGGAACTCCAAAATTGAGCAATTGCTCTTTGCTCGTGTAGTTTCCGACTTTAACATACTGTCTCCGTCAAGTCAGATAGCTACTAAACAAGGAAAGAGCAGTGCCGCGAATACCAATACCCTCCAGCTTCGATAGTAGGATGGGGACATAGACAGTGTCAAAAGCCTTAGAAAGGTCTAAAAATATACCAATAGTTTTAAATCTTTTTTTAAAGATATCAGTAACCGTTTCTGTGAGCTCCAAGACAGCATCATCAGTGGATTTGCCACTTCTAAAACCGAACTGATTTGGAGCTAAAATTTTGAATTTTGAAAGATATTTTGTTAGTCTAATATTAATAACCTTTTCAAATATTTTGGATAGAGTAGAAAGTACCGAAATGGGTCTATAATTTGAGACACTGTCTCTGTCCCCAGATTTATAGATAGGATGAACAACCGCCGTCTTAAATATTTCAGGAAAGACACCTTGTGAAAGACACAAGTTAAAAATATGAACAAGGACGGGTATGATAGTCATTCTCGTGGATTTCACTACGGCGGAAGTTATACCATCAGGTCCAGCAGAGCTTTTGTCTTTCAGACCAAGTATGATATTTAGAAGCTCATTGCCATCCACTTCACGCAGTATCATAGAACGCAGTGGAGGGAAGGCAGGGCAAGAGGGTCCACTTTTGTTGGAGGTAAGGTTTTTATATAAGTCTGATTGTTGAATATTATAGGCTAGGTGTTTGCCAATGTTAGAAAATTAATCATTTACGCTATCCACGACTGAGAGGGATCTTCACAGCACCGTAAGAGCTCCAAGGCTTGTGTCCTGTTATGGTCAAGGTGTGCTATACGTTTTATTAGTCGCCATGTATCTTTGGGGTTACTTTTGGCCTTCTGATGATGATGCCAAACCAGCTCGTGTACCTAACTTAACCTAACACAAGCACTGGAATCCCTGTAGAGCGATTTCAGCACCCGCACCAAGCGCCTGTCCACTCCATACATAGCCAGTGTTGACCACAATTCATCCCTCCACACACTATCATAAGCCTTCTCTAAGTCAATGAAAGCGCAAAAGACTTTTGTGCTTACTTCCGCCCAATCACCCACTTTTTGCGCACTCTCCTGACAACTAAATAAACGTTCCAAAACCTTACATTCTTCAGTCAACAAGCATCCATCTTCTTCTCTAATGACAAACATAGTCGATGCTCCTGTAACTCCACGGGCCAATCTTACCTGCTTCCAGAACAGTTTAACATTGACCCTGAAGTTGTTGAAGAACCTCCCATTTTCCTGTTCCTCTTTTTCATTCTTCTTCTTTTTTACAATCTCTTTTACTTTCACTTTCATTTCAGTTCATGTTTGTTGCCGATTTATTCTTGCTTTGGCTTTGTAGGCTAATACACTCAGCCAAGCTTCTTTCTTCTTTCGCACGTCTTCTTTAACTTCATCATCATTGCGGGCCATCACCAGTCAGGGGCCGCGGACGAATGTGCAGTTCCCGTAGCCCCCAGGCTAGGGCTAGGCACGCAGGTGCGAGAGGGAACACCGTGTGGTTTTAGTCGGTAATGAAGACAAAAACTACTTTTTCTTAAAATTAGGATCATAATGGACAATAAAAAACTAAAGACCTTTACGCCCCAATTACGTAAGATAAAGTAAAGTTTAGATTAGGTCGTAAGGGTTTCGATTATCAATTAGCATGTTGATTTGATTCGTAATAATAATATTTTTTTATAATGTCGTATCAAAAGTTTAGTGCGAAATTAGGATTACGACCTCATTAATAATTATAATATGACTTTACGCTCCACATTGAAAAATATTTTTACGATACATCCCAAATAGAAAAAAAATCAAGATAGAGCTGTTAAAAACCAATGTCGTAACGGGCTTTTTTTCAAGATATTTTTTTTTAAATAAAAATTTAAAAAAATTTAAAGCTCTAATCAATAGAGCTTGCGACGCTGATTCCAAATATATATATATAACAAATTTTCGCCAAAATGTCCTTTACGACAATTTAAATGTCTGGTGTCGATATAATCATCAAAAATAATAATTACTAAAGAAGACACACAAGGTACACCTGCAATTTACTAAGTCTGTACCTGTTTGCAGCGGTGCATGCAGTGGCAGTGGTGTTTGAGGACTGGCTCCGCAGCGGCCACCTCATGCATATGCATATCATTTTGCTGCATCTGAAAACCATACTTGTATTTATAGACAATGTCATTTATTATTAAATACTCCATATTTGAATTCGTCATTATTAAAAAATAAACAAAGGTTATTTTATGTGATAGTATAAAATAAAATAAAAATATATTCAAATAAAAATTTAATGGAAATAAAGTTCTAGGGTTGTTTTAATATGACACTAAATGCATCAAACAGGTATTTTTTTAAGATAAATAGTAACAAAACCTCAGAAGTGTCTCCCTACTTAATTAAAAATTATAAAAAAATGCAGTTAATGATTCACCTTTCTGGTTTAGGTGTGATGTGATACTGTACCTACATGATTTATAGTTAAACAAGTAGGCTACTAATATCCAAACCAATAATAATATTTAAAAATGGTTTCCAAATTGTTATGAATTGTTATTATACTTAGTATCAATTTCTCGCAAGAGCAATATATTTAAGACAGAAAGGGTAAACGCTAAGACTTACATTTTCCATAAAATTCGGATCAGTGTAGTTATTCAGTTCGCTGGCCATATGCATGGCTTCCGAAAGTTTCTCATGACCTGCTGTTGCGTTGTTGATGGCTTGAGTAGTATTCATAAGATTGGCCGTAGCAGTGTCTCCTTGTTGACCATCTACGGGGGCATTCGCTGCCAGACCAAGTTTAGCTTCCAATTGCTCAATTCTGCTTTGTAATATTGAAATGGGATCCATGTTTCAGGTGGGAGCAATGACTGTGTAAAATTAAATAAAATAAAACTAATTTACTAAATTTACGGCAGTATTCAATAGCCGATGTGAAATAAAATAAATGAATAACGCAACTTTCGAATAAAGACGCAAATTTATTTTTAATTTTCTATTGACGTAAGACGCTTGACATTATCTGACGACTGACAGTTCAGTGTTTTTTTTTCTTATGGCGACTATTTTGCCAATGTCGAACCATCTCACTTCTCAGTGAACGAGAAAACTGACAGCTTTAATCTTTCGAAATCCTAAAACAGTTGAAACCATTACATTAACAATATTTAGATTATGGTTATCTAAATATTATAAGTATGTATGTAGCGGAAGGTGGCTGGTGGCAACTGGATGAAAAGAGCTGAACATCGGGCGCTGTGGCGTTCACTTATAATAAAGAGGCCTACGTCCAGCAGTGGATGGGTGTCTACACGGCTACACATCAAGCAAAACAAATTCAATATACGTTGACCACACATTGTATATGCCTTTACAATGTGAGGTCAGCTTATAATGGATTAGTTTGTATAGTTTGATGTGTGCCCGTGTATACCTAGAATGTGTTGTATAGGTAGAATTTTAGAACAATAAAAATTATAGAGGTGTAACTAATATATTCGTAATAGGTATAGATATTATGATACGAGTTGTATATTCATATTAGTATATATTAGTTTAGCGTAGACTATTACCAGATATTAGTCAAATAATAGGCACGCCAAGAGATCAGTGTTCTGATATTCGCGGTGACTTGCGCGGCTGTGTGCGTCGACGAGCGCGCTACGGGAGGTTGCCGCACGCACACACACACAATTACTCCGCTGCAACCGCGTCATAGCGAGACGATTCGGGGGAGTGAGCGAGTTGCCTATATGATTCTGCTTACTTCTGTTTGACGTGTGCGTGCGTGTTTGAGTGAGATTTCTAAAGACAACATTATACACGTCGGGCTTTGTATGCAAGCTGAATGTGATGGTTACAAAGTAAACACTCAATGAAAACAAAATCACTACATTTAGCGCTGAATATGCAATATTAGTTTGTGCATAATATTTTATAAAAATAATAATTCATAATACTATTATCTATAATATACAGAATAAGGTACGATATCAATAATATTAAAAAAAAAATATGTTCGAGTAATGAATATGGAGAGAATAGGCACGATATCAATATTACGTTAGATTAACGAATACGGATAATAGGTACGATATCAATATTATAACGAATACGGAATATCAAGATGGCTGACTAATATTTGACTAATACCTGGTAATAGGTATGGTATGCTAATATCAGCTAGTGAATATATTCAATAATAGTAATATCCAGATATCACCCTAATATAACACCTCTAAAAAATTTACCGCGCTCAAGGCGGGACTATCCGCCTTAAATACGATAGGTCAGTGTCACTTTCAACATTCAAACGTCAGCCAGTTTGAGTCTGACAGTCAATCAGTCACGCACGTCAGTCAGTGTCAGACGGTAATGTCAGGATTTTCGGGAGTTTATTTACAGTTACTGCAATTACTAACAATAAAATAAGTAAAATGGATGAAGAACTAGGTGGTCTAACAGAGGACGATTTCGTTATACCTCCTATTAAATATGAGTGTAAGTATATACCTAGCAAAATATAAATCATTGAAATGCTGCTAAAAGTAAACATTTATAATGTAAACAGAAACAGATAACCAATGTAATACAATTATTTTTGGTCTTTTTAAGATTTGGATCACACGGCTGATGTTCAGTAAGTATTCTATTCAGATTTGTAACTTCCTCATAATTATTAGGTATGTGTGCAAAGAAAAGGTTTCTTTAACCTGTTGTCTCAGATATTGCATAAGTATTTCAATGATTCATCAGTACAAAATATATCTAATATTTTTCTTGGTTAAATTTAATTCAGCGAAGCCCATACCAGTCTCATGAGACTGGTTCAATAGATTTTGAATTACGTCAATAATATGGCACTTGAAGGGTTAAATGCAAACATATTTTGTTAAAACTATTTGTTGTATAGTTTGTTTGAAATAACTAAGCTAGTCTGATGTTAAGCAAGTGTTTTAACAGTGGTAAATTTTATAGAAAGAGTCAGTGTAAAGACAATTAGGGTCATATTGTTTTACATTTGTGAATTATACTATTCACTAATTCTGATATTTATCTATAAAAACAAGCAATTTTACCAGCACGGTAGTTCGGAAGGGTTAGAGGGAAACTGAAGGCTAAGTTCAGATGAGCAGAGTATTTTGAACAAACTGTTATTACTTATTTACACAAATAAAACATAAGTGTCTGTAATGTGAAAAGAACTATTAGAACTTATAACAAAACAATTTGTGTCTGTTTTTCCGGGCTAATCTCTGAAACAGCTTTTTATGGCAGTTAAGTGATGGTATAAGGAGTATTTATCATTCTATGACTCTAAAGCAAAAAATCTGGAACCATGGGTGAATCCCTGGACACAGCTAGTGATTAAATAAAAGTAGTTACCTATCTATATATTATGTTGTAGCCCAGCAACACTATCGGTGTGGGCTGTGGGCAGGCATTTTGGGGGCTGTCTATAATGTTAAAATGAAGTTAAAAAAGGACTACCTATAGTCTACAAAGAAATGAATTTTCTAATTAAAGAAAATTTCTAGTGAAAGAAAAATTCGATCTCAGGCAGGGTTTGAACCTGCGTCTCTCTGGTTAAGTACACCAGACGCTTTGCCAACTAAGCTACCGAGACCACTGCCTGTGATGTCGAATTTCTCTTCCACCTTCTACGTCTTGAGGCGACGTCGGCACCATCTATTGAAGACATTACTATGTCTTTCAACCAACACGACTGCCTTTACAGATAGTTCAATGTCGAACGATGTTGCCTTACCGTATTATGCTTATTTTTTATTATTTTTTAGCATTAAATATTGCGAAAATTTCACAAAGAAATGAATTTTCTAATTAAAGAAAATTTCTAGTGAAAGAAAAATTCGATCTCAGGCAGGGTTTGAACCTGCGTCTCTCTGGTTAAGTACACCAGACGCTTTGCCAACTAAGCTACCGAGACCACTGCCTGTGATGTCGAATTTCTCTTCCACCTTCTACGTCTTGAGGCGACGTCGGCACCATCTATTGAAGACATTACTATGTCTTTCAACCAACACGACTGCCTTTACAGATAGTTTAATGTCGAACGATGTTGCCTTACCGTATTATGCTTATTTTTTATTATTTTTTAGCATTAAATATTGCAAAAATTTCACAAAGAAATGAATTTTCTAATTAAAGAAAATTTCTAGTGAAAGAAAAATTCGATCTCAGGCAGGGTTTGAACCTGCGTCTCTCTGGTTAAGTACACCAGACGCTTTGCCAACTAAGCTACCGAGACCACTGCCTGTGATGTCGAATTTCTCTTCCACCTTCTACGTCTTGAGGCGACGTCGGCACCATCTATTGAAGACATTACTATGTCTTTCAACCAACACGACTGCCTTTACAGATAGTTCAATGTCGAACGATGTTGCCTTACCGTATTATGCTTATTTTTTATTATTTTTTAGCATTAAATATTGCGAAATTTTCACAAAGAACTGAATTTTCTAATTAAAGAAAATTTCTAGTGAAAGAAAAATTCGATCTCAGGCAGGGTTTGAACCTGCGTCTCTCTGGTTAAGTACACCAGACGCTTTGCCA
>OY292516.1:4886200-4909360 GCA_958496365.1 Subacronicta megacephala | reverse complement strand
ATTTAAGCCTTCATTTGTTGTAAATTTTTGTGTGCAGCCTACAGGCAAAATATAGACAGACAAAAGAGCATAGGCCTTTTATTTGTTTCCTCCCACCGGCAGATTAAAAGCCAATCTCTCCGTTGGTTAGTTTCCGGTAGCATATTTTTAGGAGTGAGCTTCTGGCGCCCGAGTCTCCATTACGGTATAATTTAATTGTTTTATTTTGGAGCTCACTCATATATTACACACACCCAATCACTCTCACTCTTTTTTTTTTATTTTTTATTACAATGCAAAACTTAAACAATTGACATTTTCAAGTAATCATTAAGAGCAAGTAACTTCAGTCTTTTAAAATTTTAGTAATGAAACTTAAACATTAAATATTTTCAACCGACTTCAAAAAGGAGGAGGTTTTCTCCTGACAAATAGACTCTTGCATATCTCTTTCGCTTCTTCCACATTCATATATCTTTTCGCAGGTGCGAGAGGGAACACCGTGTGGTTTTAGTCGGTAATGAAGACAAAAACTACTTTTTCTTAAAATTAGGATCATAATGGACAATAAAAAACTAAAGACCTGTACGTCCCAATTACGTAAGATAAAGTAAAGCTTAGATTAGGTCGTAAGGGTTTCGATTATCAATTAGCATGTTGATTTGATTTGTAATAATAATATTTTTTTATAATGTCGTATCAAAAGTTTAGTGCGAAATTAGGATTACGACCTCATTAATAATTATAATATGACTTTACGCTCCACATTGAAAAACATTTTTACGATACATCCCAAATAGAAAAAAAATCAAGCTAGAGCTGTTAAAAACCAAGGTCGTAACGGGCTTTTTTCAAGTTTTTTTTTTTAATATACCAATCAATAGAGCTTGCGACGCTGATTCCAAATATATATATAACAAATTTTCGCCAAAATGACCTTTACGACAATTTAAATGTCCGGTGTCGATATAATCATCAAAAATAATAATTACTAAAGAAGACACACAAGGTACACCTGCAATTTACTAAGTCTGTACCTGTTTGCAGCGGTGCATGCAGTGGCAGTGGTGTTTGAGGACTGGCTCCGCAGCGGCCACCTCATGCATATGCATATCATTTTGCTGCATCTGAAAACCATACTTGTATTTATAGACAATGTCATTTATTATTAAATACTCCATATTTGAATTCGTCATTATTAAAAAACAAACAAAGGTTATTTTATGTGATAGTATAAAATAAAATAAAAATATATTCAAATAAAAATTTAATGGAAATAAAGTTCTAGGGTTGTTTTAATATGACACTAAATGCATCAAACAGGTATTTTTTTTAAGATAAATAGTAACAAAACCTCAGAAGTGTCTCCCTACTTAATTAAAAATTATAAAATAATGCAGTTAATGATTCACCTTTTTGGTTTAGGTGTGATGTGATACTGCACCTACATGATTTATAGTTAAACAAGTAGGCTACTAATATCCAAACCAATAATAATATTTAAAAATTGGTTTCCAAATTGTTATGAATTGTTATTATACTTAGTATCAATTTCCCGCAAGAGCAATAAATTTAAGACAGAAAGGGTAAACGCTAAGACTTACATTTTCCATAAAATTCGGATCAGTGTAGTTATTCAGTTCGCTGGCCATATGCATGGCTTCCGAAAGTTTCTCATGACCTGCTGTTGCGTTGTTGATGGCTTGAGTAGTATTCATAAGATTGGCCGTAGCAGTGTCTCCTTGTTGACCATCTACGGGGGCATTCGCTGCCAGACCAAGTTTAGCTTCTAATTGCTCAATTCTGCTTTGTAATATTGAAATGGGATCCATGTTTCAGGTGGGAGCAATGACTGTGTAAAATTAAATAAAATAAAACTAATTTACTAAATTTACGGCAGTATTCAATAGCCGATGTGAAATAAAATAAATGAATAACGCAACTTTCGAATAAAGACGCAAATTTATTTTTAATTTTCTATTGACGTAAGACGCTTGACATTATCTGACGACTGACAGTTCAGTGTTTTTTTTTCTTATGGCGACTATTTTGCCAATGTCTTTAAACCATCTCACTTCTCAGTGAACGAGAAAACTGACAGCTTTAATCTTTCGAAATCCTAAAACAGTTGAAACCATTACATTAACAATATTTAGATTATGGTTATCTAAATATTATAAGTATGTATGTAGCGGAAGGTGGCTGGTGGCAACTGGATGAAAAGAGCTGAAGATCGGGCGCTGTGGCGTTCACTTAAAGAGGCCTACCGCCTACGTCCAGCAGTGGCTTGTGTATACACGGCTACACATCAAGCAAAACAAATTCAATATACGTTGACCACACATTGTGTAAGCCTTTACAATGTGAGGTCAGCTTATAATGGATTAGTTTGTATAGTTTGATGTGTGCCTGAATCTGAATCCTGTGCCTGAATCCTGCATCTGATGTGTTCCGTGTGTGTGAATTTTAGAACAATAAAAATTAACCGCGCTCAAGGCGGGACTATCCGCCTTAAATACGATAGGTCAGTGTCACTTTCAACATTCAAACGTCAGCCAGTTTGAGTCTGACAGTCAATCACTTTCAGTCACGCACGTCAGTCAGTGTCAGACGGTAATGTCAGGATTTTCGGGAGTTTATTTACAGTTGAGCCAGAACCATAAAAATAGAATAGAATATTTACAGTTACTGCAATTACTAACAATAAAATAAGTAAAATGGATGAAGAACTAGGTGGTCTAACAGAGGACGATTTCGTTATACCTCCTATTAAATATGAGTGTAAGTATATACCTAGCAAAATATAAATCATTGAAATGCTGCTAAAAGTAAACATTTATAATGTAAACAGAAACAGATAACCAATGTAATACAATTATTTTTGGTCTTTTTAAGATTTGGATCACACGGCTGATGTTCAGTAAGTATTCTTTTCAGATTTGTAACTTCCTCATAATTATTAGGTGTGTGCAAAGAAAAGGTATACTGCCGAGCGCATTTCTTTAACCTGTTGTCTCAGATATTGCATAAGTATTTCAATGATTCATCAGTACAAAATATATCTAATATTTTTCTTGGTTAAATTTAATTCAGCGAAGCCCATACCAGTCTCATGAGACTGGTTCAATAGATTTTGAATTACGTCAATAATATGGCACTTGAAGGGTTAAATGCAAACATATTTTGTTAAAACTATTTGTTGTATAGTTTGTTTGAAATAACTAAGCTAGTCTGATGTTAAGCAAGTGTTTTAACAGTGGTAAATTTTATAGAAAGAGTCAGTGTAAAGACAATTAGGGTCATATTGTTTTACATTTGTGAATTATACTATTCACTAATTCTGATATTTATCTATAAAAACAATTAAGCAATTTTACCAGCACGGTAGTTCGGAAGGGTTAGAGGGAAACTGAAGGCTAAGTTCAGATGAGCAGAGTATTTTGAACAAACTGTAATTACTTATTTACAAAAATAAAACTTAAGTGTCTGTAATGTTAAAAGAACTATTAGAACTTATAACAAAACAATTTGTGTCTGTTTTTCCTGGCTAATCTCTGAAACAGCTTTTTATGGCAGTTAAGTGATGGTATAAGGAGTATTTATCATTCTATGACTCTAAAGCAAAAAATCTGGAACTATGGGTGAATCCCTGGACACAGCTAGTGATTAAATAAAAGTAGTTACTTTTCTATATTATGTTGTAGCACAGCAACACTATCTGTGTGTGCTGTGGGCAGGCATTTTGGGGGCTGTCTATAATGTAAAAATTAAGTTAAAAAAGGACTACCTATAGTCCAGCTTGATTGAGTGATTTTTGACTTATACTTTTTATTCGTGGTGCTGTAATGATTTCTGATATGCACATTAAACCATGTTATTGGAATAGGAGTCATACTCTAGCTGTGACCATGGATCCTGTAACGAGTTTTTAACTTAGGTTTCATATAGAATAATAAATAACCTTGATTTATCGCAATTTTTTAACAGTGTTATTCACACTTTAATTTCACGTTTCCAGGTTACATGCATGGGGTGACACTTTGAAGGAAGCATTTGAACAGTGCGGCATGGCCATGTTCGCTTACATGACAGAGATGCCCTATGTCCAAATAAAAGAAGTTCACACAATAGAAGCAAATGCTGATGACCTCATGGGACTCCTGTACCACTTTCTAGATGAACTGCTGTATTTGTTCTCAGTGGAGCCATTCTTAATTTGTAAAAAGTTAGTGATAACAGAATTTAATACTGAAGAGTTCAGGATAGTTTGTAAGTGCTATGGTGAAGAGTTCCAGCTTGGCAAACATCCGCAAGGTACCGAAGTAAAGGCTATTACATACTCTGCCATGCAGATAATTGATGAACCTAAGGATAATAAGTATGAAGTGTTTGTTATTATTGATATTTGAAAATTATATTATCTTTGTTGATATATTTTTGGTTTTCTATTATACAGCCTTCTTATCGGCCTGCGGTTGGCTTATAAATTAAGTTTGGGAACATGCTCAAGTGGAAAACTCTTAATTCTATACTATACTTACTGTATTATTAAGAGCGAAATTTTTGGTTTGTTTGTAATAGATAAACTTCGAAATTGGAGCTGATTTAAAAAAAAAATAAGAATTAGATAGCTTATTTCTAAAAAAAAAAATTCTGATTCACACAGGCTATTGATTATCCCGCGGGGTAACCGCGATCCTATGCGGATGCAGCCGTGAGCCGTCGGCAACTATTTGGTATTTAATATAACTAAAGCAATTGCCAAGACTTTGCGAGTGTTGGTGTAGTATGCATATTTTTCTTCTCAGAGGTCGTCAGATAGGAAACGTCGAAGCCACCTAGTTAAAAGAAAAAAAAACGACGTAAATGTCTTAAAACATCTATTTACAGTAATAAATATCATTTCATTTCATATTTTAAGATGCCTTAAATTATATTTTATAAAGCTGCGCTAGCCGCGGTCTGTCTATGGTGACCCCCGTTTGTAGCAAATGGAGATCCTCTTCTGTGCTCCAGATAGCACATTATGCTGTTGGTCCCAGTTGTCATATGAATGCTCGTTGTTACAATCATGAGTCAGAAACAGAAAATCCTGGATGGCGAACCAGTAGCAAAAAATATTTTACTGAAGAAGTTTAGGAATTTTAAGTAAGTTACTTAATCGTAACAATTATTTCCTTCGGTTTTCGGTAGCAATTTAGTTGGAAAAACGGAGAAAACAGATTGCGCGACTGAAATTGGTACTATAAGTACGTAGAATTCGCAAGAAAGTTGTGATTTTTTATTAAATTTATGGCGATGGCGATTCACCGAGGTGGTGAGATACTTGTATGAACGCCGCTATTATGTCCTTTCAATTACCAGCGGACGGAACATATCCAACTGCACAGAGGAGTGAGACAGGGGAATGTAATATCCTTGAAACTGTTCACTAATGCCCTGGAAGATATGTATAAGACGCTGGACTCGAAAAGAACGGGCATAAATACCTATAAACGGCGAGTACATCTCAGTCACACCTACAATTCGCCGGTGATATTGTTCTTATGACGGAGTCTTTGCAGGATTTTTAATGCTGGTTGACCTAACTGACGCTTCTCGACGAATCAGTCTTGGGGTGAACATGAATAAAATTAAGGTTTATGTTTAACAACCATGTTACCCCGAGGCCGGTCGTGGTCAATGGTGTCTCTCGAATTTGTTCAGGAATATATCTTGTGTCAGAAATATGTATCTTAGTCAGATAATGCAATTAGGTAGAAACAATTTCGAGAGAGAAGCCAATAGGAGAATTCAGCTGGAATGCTGCCCGAATTTGGTAAACTTCGGCAAATCGTCTCGGCGCCCATTCCACGGTGCCTTAAGACGAAAGACCTCCAAGCTTGCGGCCTACCAGTCCTACGGGGCTACGGGGAAACGTGAGCACTCACGACGAGACTCGTTCATAAATTTAAGTCGCACAGCGAGCTATCTAGAGAGCTATGCTCGGAGTCTCTCTGAGGGATAAAATCCCTAATGAAGTCGTCCGTCAGAGAACCAAAGAAACGTCTCGCCTTTCGGAGAATCCACAAGCATTGGAGCAAAAGAGTTCGAGTGGAGACCGCGTCTAAGCAAAGTAGTGTAGGACGCCCGCTGGCCGGGTGGAGTGACGATTTGAGGTTTATCATGTATGACTGCCTCATTAGTCTAGTGGTCCTTAGCGCGACTGCTACGCTAGAGGTTCTGGGTTCGATACCCAGATAGATTTGGGTTTTTCTATGAAATTCTTAGTAGCAGCTTGGAGTCTGGATTTCAGTGGCAATAAGCTCGCCCCCTTTTACATGGGACCTAAACATACCGGCGAAATGTGGGTCTACATAAGAACGTCTGCCTAACCCTTCTGGGAATTCAGGGGTGATGGTATGTTATATTACATGGCTGTAGAAATGTTAGGAGTTCATTACCTTTCCAAATATTTTCCCTGAAATCATGGACTAATAATTATCTGTTTATATAATTATGTACTCGCAGAAATAGTTTAATTTCTTTAATATTGTTTCTCGGACATTGGTGTGGGTTACATGTTTACCTTGTTTGAATTAATTCTCTCATCTTGTAATTAAAATGTGTATCTGTTTTATGCCCCAATAAAGTAAAATAAAGTTAGCGGAATGTAACGTTAGCTTATTAGTTTGCGAGTACGTTTGTTTTAAACGTGGCTATTAGATCTCGGGGCCAACCCATGATCACACACAAATCATCATCAACGCAGCTTGTTGGGCACAAGTCATCACCAACGCAGCTTCTTTGGTACCAACATATTATTACCACCGCAGTTGTTTGGAACAAATTGCCAAGCAGCGTTTTGATGAACCCAAAACAGAGTGAGAGACATATAATAAGTCTTTTGAAATGTCTACCAACACAACAACATTCAAA
This sequence comes from Subacronicta megacephala, assembly GCA_958496365.1. NCBI lineage: Eukaryota > Metazoa > Arthropoda > Insecta > Lepidoptera > Noctuidae > Subacronicta > Subacronicta megacephala. Next base: position 4,902,463 of record OY292516.1, on the reverse strand, counting down.
TAGGTACCTAATGTTGTAATGCGAGAGTTTGACGATAATTCATGATAAAAAAATATCTAAGCTTATGTAACATACCTGACCCGTGCCCACTTCGTAAGGCGATATAGCATATGACACTCACAAATAACGTGCCTTTCTATTGGTAATAGAATTTTCAAAATGCGTACCGGTATAAATAGATTAGAGATTAGCCCTACAACCTCGAGACCCCATAAACTCACGAACTTTACCTTACCTCTTTATAATATAAGTTTAGATGCTCATCTATACTTATATTTGTATAGATGCTCATCTATACTTATATATATGTATAGATGAGCATAAAACAAAATCCAAAATAAGATGTGTCCAAAGTTCCAGGGTTTAATTTCTTAACTGCAAAAAGTAAAAAGAAACAATTATGCGTAGGTAAGTATGGTATTCAGTCTGTCTCATTAGTCTAGCGGTCGTAAGCACGACTGCTCCGCTACGGTTCCTACATGGGTTCGAGTCCCAAGGCGTTGTCGAGTGTTAAAATCCAAAATGTTTATCTTAAAGGATTCATGCTAACATCATTAGTAATTTCGATTACGTACCGAAATATTATTTCTTTTTAATTCGTAATTGGCCTACGCTTAACCGCCCGCCAGTGCAATGGATGTTTTCATAGCAACACGTTCAGAAGACTATATACCAGCTATTTGTATAATCGAATGACAATGACTATATTCCATTACAAAGGGGAATATAAAATACCTCCCTTTCCCTTTCAACCTAATTTAATGAGTTGTATGTTTTGTTTGTTTAACGAGTTGTACTTATTCAAGAATTTAATAAAAAAAAATTGATAACATTGAATTTCAAATTGCATTCACTACACCTATGATGCGCAATGCATTCAAATATATATGTAGTGCCTACTTTAAAAAGTTGTAGACTATTACAGACTTAAACTAAGCAGCATTCCGTAAGGTACAACTTCATAGCCCTCACACATTCCCCGCGAGTCCGAGATGTGCTCTTATTGGACCGGTGTAATTGCCAGAACTTGCTAGACTTTGAAACTAGCGGTTACGAATATTTTGGTGCAGAATCGAACTGTAGGGGTTAAATATTATGGGGTCCAGCGATGGTACCAGATCACAGCCTGTCAGCAAAGCCATACAGTTGTTCGAAATAATTAAGTCTGTCTAAAGTTAGCCGCATAACTACCGCGCTGGTAATTAGATAAGTGTTTTAATCGTTTTTATACATAAATATCGAAATTAGAAAAGAAAATATTCAGAAAAGCATGACTGCCTCGTTGGTCAAGTGGTCCCAATCGCGACTGCTACGCTAGAGGTCTTGGGTTCGATCCCCAGGTCGAGCAGTGTTATTGAGTTTTTCTATGAAATTCTCAGTAGCAGCTCGGAGTCTGGATTTGTGCCCGGTGAATGGCAATAGGCTCGCCCCCTATTCCATGGGACCCAAACATACCGGCGAACTGTGGGTGTACATTAAGTACACCTCTGCCTACCCTTCGGGGAATACAGGCGTGATGGTATGTTATGTTATGTTAATATTCAGAAATGTGAAACATACTTATTGTTTCTACACCGACTCTTTTCTATTAAAATTGACCACTGCTAAACTACTTGCCGGCAACTTGAGACAGGCTTAGTCAAACTGTAACTAGTAACGCTGCGAGCCTCTGTACCCGCACCCTTGTATATGTTCTGTCGTGGTCATTTCTACGCCCAACCATCTGCGCCCTATGCATGGGCACCGCTGGCAAAGCCCTCATTACGGCACTGTCTGTCAATCTCGTGGGGACTGCCATGAATGGCCGAATATAGGCAAGGGTAGAGAAGGCGAGTGCGGTTTTTTATTCCGTAGGAGCTGCCTCCCTAGGTGGAATATGTTCCATGAGCATGTTTCGCTCAATAAAAAAAGTATTATACTAGTGATGCGTGCCCGTTCCCGCCATCAAGCGACCTACTTGATGGCGGGAACGGGCACAACCAATCAGTTTAAAAGTAAGTTAGGTATATTTTTTTTTATATAAATAACATTTTATTTGCCAATAAAACAAAGACACTAAGTACGCTATGTTCGGCTAAACCAATGAAAATTATACATAACATACCATCACACCCGTTATCCCTGAAGGGCTAGGCAGATGTGTACTTATGTAGATACACCTACAGTTCGCTTGTATTACATAGGTCCCATGTAATAGAGTTGTTAAGAGAGAGAGCCTGTTACTTTTACCGGGTATAACAAATCCAGACTTTGAACTGACGTTTAAATAGAAAACCCATGTAATCGATGATATCGGCTAGAAACTACGGGCGATGCCTAAAGTTGTGATAGCCCATCCGATTAGGTACACTCGCTAGCATGGACCTAGGTTACTAGCTAAGTACACCTACTAGAGTAAAAATAATAATAGCACATTTAAGAAAAAAAAAGGAATATAATTTATTTAATCTAAAGTGGAAAAGCTAGACAGCAATTAGTACTAAGGCACTAACATCAGCCAAATCTCAATACGTAATGGTGATACTTGTGATTTTTATAGGAATTAGATATTTTATACAATAGTAATCGCACACCTGCAATTCTTTAACTGCTTTTAAATTACCACGCAAATTGTGGCTACGCATAAAAACAACACATGTTCTTTGGGAAGTGACAAGTGGCAGAAAAAGATATTTTGCACCTGTATGGTAGCCTGGGTATATTCCAATCGTTATCTTTAAGTACATTTGTATATTTTATTATATTTCTGTGCTATCAAAAATATTTGACCATGTGACAGTAGGTCGTTTCCACTTCTACTATTGAAATCAGCCTATTGTCGTCCACTGCTGAACATAGGCCTCCCCCAAAGAGCGCTTACCATCCCGGTCTTGGACAGTTCGCATCCATCCGCTGCCAGCCACCCTATTTGAATCACCGGTCCATCGTGTCGCAGGGTGTCCCACACTACGTTTGCCCAAACGCGGTCTTCACTTGCACTTGTCTGCTCCAACGATCGTCTGTCAGTCTTCTTCCACTACCTATATAAATAAGTATTAAAAGTGGTATCAATAAACCTCCATAATAAAAAAAACAGATCCTTTGTGTACTTTTATACTTTGATTATATAACAAGTATATAGTCAAAGCTTTTATAGTAATACTATCGATATACATACGCCACTATTAAATTATAAACTACTTCAATGTATGTATTTCTGAACGTTTCTTGTATTTGTCTATGATAGAGATCACTTTTTTATAAATATACGTACAGTCACTTCCGTTATGTTCGCGGTTTCACAAATATCCGGATCCTTATTATGGTAAGCATTATTGTCTTTTTTTATTATTTCAATTTATTTTTTCATAATAAATATGTATTTGAACAATAAAAATTACACGCTTAATTTTTAATTGAAATCAAACTTAATAGGTTGAAATAAATTAGCTTAATAGTCGTATCTTTATTATTTTTAGGCTATTAAATTAATAACTTACCCACTAGGTGTAAGGTTCGAACATTTATGCTAGATAATTAACGATTTAATGAGAACACAAAACAGATCTGAACACTAAGAAAGACAACACTTACGTATAAGGTAACCAACTAACCACATCAAGAATTTAAATTTTTCAGAGATCAAAGAGTATAACAATATTATTATTGGGACTCTTTAAGGTTTAGAAAATGTAGTTCTAATATTGTTGTAACGGTTAAATTCAAATATATTATGTTTTTGATTATAAATTACACGTTTCCAAACATTTACTGTTGTAGTTCATATATTTTTTGGTATTCGGTTATTAAAGTCGAGATATTCAATTTTGTTCTATTTTTATTACTTTAATTTACTAACTTACAGAACGTACGAAATCGACGTAAAATTGCGCGAAAATCTTGTGATGTTGTGTGTAGTCTAAAAGAATATAAGTTTACATAAATGTGCTTATATAATAACATCATGATATTTTAGGACCTTCCTACATAATAATTAGCTTAATCTTTTGTAAATAAATATACTTTGCTACTTGATAACATTATTAACGGTAAAAAAATTTGTAATCATGAATCCCTTCATTCATGGTTTTTTATTCTTCCGCGGATATATTACTCTGTGTAAACCATTGCATCGATTGAAGTTGGAGGCAATTCAGTTAAACTTAACTGAAACACAAAATAAACAACCATTGAACATCAAATAATATAAAATCAGGCTCTACCTGAGCCGCTGCCCGCTACATTAATATGCTTACAAACGGCTACGAGGACGCTTCGTTCCTCTAAACCGGTCGAACAATGGAAATTCAAAAATTCGTTAAAATATTTTTTATGGCTTCTTCGAGGGGAGGAATTTGGATCGCATAGCGGCGTCCGCTAGGGGTTGCTCGCTCAGCCGCTTCGCGCCTGCGCACGTAGTTCGCGCCACGCTACGTCGCTTGCAAGCCAGATGTTCTGAAAAGCTTCCTGTCGCCGATCCAATGCTCCGCATTTTTATCTTATAAGTTACTGTAAAATGTGGACTAGGACCTTTTTATTATTTTCTTTTATGAGTGAAGTAATAAGTGAATAAATATAATGTGTATTGGATAAACTGTGTGTAACATAAAATTATCGAGCGTCTCGATGTCCACGAGTTCACTCGGGACCAACAAAGCGGCGGACATTTTATTTTGAGTACTCGATAATGTAGCGTTTGCGTCGAAAACATTAATGTCGTTTTATGGTTATAAATTCGGATATCGTTCGCTTACACCTTTTGTAAGTATTTTTATTTCACAGTGGGTATTTTGTGCGTTATTCTTGAATGTGTACACTTGGGGTTTCGAAGCGGTTATGACCAGGATCACCGCTAGGTTGTCGATATTTTGGGTAAAATGTCGTTGAAAAAAGTGACGTAAGCAAAACTGGACAGCTGGAAGTGTCGCCGTGGACCTTCGGTATTACATAGAGTCTGTTATACTTGCTATCGACCCACTCCGCTTCGGAGGCTTCTCACTCGTGATTTCCGCGCGCGCGGCGCCCCTAACCTCTTCACTAATTGAATTGTGATGATTATGGTTCCTTACCAGGAATATGAAATTTTCAGTAGTTTTGTAATATGTTATTTGCGTTAATTATTAGCGATGCCGAGAGGGGTGAAGCGAGGGCCGGCGGAGGGCGAGGCCGAGGTGGTAGTACGAGTTTCGGCTTCTCCTTCGCATACCACGCTACTGGACGACAGCCCTAGCCAGCCCATCAGCTATCACCTGCTTGACCATGGCTACGGCGCCACGCCACAGCATCAGATCAGGCGGGAGGCGCCTACGGCACCGCCGAAAACGTCTGAAGTAAGTTCTTACATTTTATGATTTTCTTTTATGCCTATGAAAACCTAAGCTGGTAACTATTTGCCATGTCAACAATGGACTTATAAAAATATGACGATTACAACACCTATATATACCAGTTATGCTTGCTTCGCTTGCCCACATTTGAATGATTCGGGATCATGACTGATGAGGCTTATGATGATATGCAAGTCCTCAACGTTGATCACTTGCTATGTGTAGTTATGGATGATATTATTTTTTTAGTTCTTAGAATGACTTCATCAAAGGTAAGCCATCCCAAGCACCAATAACTAATCTGTCTATCATTGAAGACATTTTAAAGATGATAATTCAATTTTGTAACATGTATGCTAATAAAATTACTAGTATAGGTATGATGTGATGTGGCAATCAGGTAAGTCTTGAAATCATTGTGTCTTAGGTGAGAATGCTGACATTACATATTATATCAATTCAACTAATTCAGCTGTTTAATAAAACAGTAAAGAGGCTATCAATTTCTATGACAAAGATATCAAAATTACTTATGCCTTTTGAGATAGTGACTCAAGAAATAATGTAAAAAAGTTATGACTTCTATTGAACTGATAAGTAAGACACTTTCTACTTTGCTTTACTAATACTGACTAAGAATCAGTTGCAGTACTACATATTATCAAAGTAATTTAATGCATGTTTCATCTATTTAATACTAATTGCAAACAATTCATCAACACGACATTTTTATGTAAATTGCACATTGGACTGATTACTATTACATCATTGGGATTTCCTCTATGTTACTTTGGAAGTCATAGGATATAGCCTTCAATATTATTTATAGAGTAAATAAAATAAATAATATATGTCCATTGAACTAGAAAAATATATTTAGTTCACAACTAAGTAACAATTTTGCCGACTCATACTGTACACTCAAATATGTATAATTTATCTATGCCAACTGTGTAAAATATGAAACTATCTTGGCTTTGTGAACTTGGCACCCGACATCGCAAAAAAAAACTGTGATTGTGTTTTTCAAAAGAGTTTGGTAAGTAGTGGATAGTAGTAAAACTTTTTTCGTTTGTAGTCATTCTAAAAAAAAATAAAAAATGAAAAAAAAAATGTTATCCCCCCAAATTAAAAAAACCAACTTTTTTCGATTGATTCTGTTGAATAATCGTTAGTAGTGGATTGTAGTGCAATTTTATTCGTTTGTAGTAAAACAGAAATTTTTAAAAAAATATTTTTGTTTTGGAGTATTCTTTCAAACAAATTTATTTGTTCTCGAGGCGTACACGATTACTAGAAACGTTAGAATTGACTGCGGGAGGTTCGTAGAGGTTTGTAGTGGAATTATTTTTGATTGTAGTAAAAAAACACTAGATTATAACAGAAAAAGTAAAAAATTATATATCTAGACGATATTTTTTGAATAACTTTCATTCAACATGATATACGATTACTACAAACAATAAAAGTTACTGCAGTAGGTGCGTAGAGGTTTGGAGTGGAAGAATTTTTCATTTTAGTAAAAAAACACATGATTAGGAGAAAAAAAGTAAAATATATATATATTTGGACGAAATTCTTTGAATAACTTTCGTTCAACATGACATATGATTACTACAAACAATAAAAGTTACTGTGGTAGGTGCGTAGAGATTTGTAGTGGAAGATTTTTTTATTTTTGTCAAGAAAAACACTTGATAAGGAGAGAGAAAATAAAAAAAAATATTTAGATGATATTTTTTGAATAACTTTCATTCAAAAGGATGTACGATTACTACAAACGTTAAAAGTTACTGCGGTAGGTTCGTAGAGGTTTGTAGTGGAAGAATTTTTACTTTTTCCCTCCTAATCAAGTGTTTTTTTTACTACTATCGAAAATTCTTCCACTACAAACCTCTACGAACCTCCCGCAGTCACTTTTAACGTTTGTAGTAATCGTACATCCTTTTGAATGAAAGTTATTCAACAAATATCATCTAAATATATATATTTTTTACTTTTTCTCTCCTAATCAAGTGTTTTTTTTTACTAAAATAAAAAAATCTTCCACTACAAACCTCTACGAACCTCCCGCAGTAACTTTTAACGTTTGTAGTAATCGTATATCCTTTTGAATGAAAGTTTTTCAACAAATATTATCTAATTTTTTTTTTCTCCTAATCATGTGTTTTTTTACTAAAAATAAAAAATTCTTCCACTCCAAACCTCTACGCACCTACTGCAGTAACTTTTATTGTTTGTAGTAATCGTATATCATGTTGAATGAAAGTTATTCAAAAAATATCGTCTAGATATATAATTTTTTACTTTTTCTGTTATAATCTAGTGTTTTTTTACTACAATCAAAAATAATTCCACTACAAACCTCTACGAACCTCCCGCAGTCAATTCTAACGTTTCTAGTAATCGTGTACGCCTCGAGAACAAATAAATTTGTTTGAAAGAATACTCCAAAACAAAAATATTTTTAAAAAAAAATCTGTTTTACTACAAACGAATAAGATTGCACTACAATCCACTACTAACGATTATTCAACAGAATCAATCGAAAAAAGTTGGATTTTTTAATTTGGGGGGATAACATTTTTTTTTTCATTTTTTATTTTTTTTTAGAATTACTACAAACGAAAAAAGTTTTACTACTATCCACTACTTACCAAACTCTTTTGAAAAACACAATCACAGTTTTTTTTTGCGATGTCGGGTGCCAAGTTCACAAAGCCAACTATCTTGACTATTTGATATGGGGCCTACTAGCATAAAAAAATTGTCTGATACTGGACTTGAGAAATGCTTATACCATAGGTTTATTAGTAACAGACATTATTTTAAAAATATTAACACAATTTAAGTATTGCAACCGTTTGGACACTAAGAGTAAAGATATGTTTATTACCAGATCCATAATTAAATCTCAATAATTATGCAATTGAATTGTCTGCAGTTTTAAGGTTAGGTTTATGGAGGTTTTAAATGGATGACCTGATGTAGTAATGTGTATTGTATCTGCAAGGATTAATTTATAATGTCCAATATTAGGGTGCATATTTAGGTGTAATTGCAAGCTTCAACTATAAAGTAAAGGAAGAAGATTTTTATTATGATGATGTAGTGTTGGACATGGTCAAATAGCCATGTGTTTATTGCCAACTTTTCCTTAATATTTATATAGTTATACAAGCTTAGTTTTATGGTTTCTTATTTTCATTAAATCTATCAAAGGAGGTTAATAAAAATTTGCATGATATTAAAAGAAAGTTTCAACTTAGATTATCTCTAAAATAATAATAATGAGGTCACTGCTCTCAGTGGGGTCATTGCACTGTACAAATAGGATTCTGGGAGTTCAAAGGACCATTCGTTGGTTCCAAGTTAAATAATCCTAACAATACATTAAAGGGGTTTATGTAATTATTAAATATAAATGTTTTGCAATAAGGTTGTAAGCTCTTTAAAAAAAAAATGCCCTTATATTATTGCCCCTCTTTTATCAGTAGGTAACTTCTTTTGCTTTATCTTACTTTACGTGACACATTTGTAACAACACTGAGTGATCTTATCCATAGGGAATATTTGATACCCTTATCTGTACTTAATTATTTCTAGTATTTTTTTAAATTAAATTGACAGGTACCACAACATTCATAATAATATTTTTTGTGGGATTTGATGATAGATTATGTTTACCTATATAGAATTTTATAATAACATTAAAAATTCCATCATTCAAAAAAGTAACGTACAATTTCGCAATTTGTAATCGTTACGACAAATCAAAATGGCGGATACTAGGCGACAGGCCTGCGACATAATTTTGAGTGTGTAACGGTATACGGTAGCGAGTACACTGAAAAATGTTTATCGAAGGGACCCTACGCGGGACCGGGTGCCGACCAATCACAGGATAGACGCCACGAGACATCATAAATTTGGTTTATTTTTTTTCTGATCCATTCATACATCTTTCACACACTGAAATTTTACGAATCCAAAACCTAATTCTTTTAGAATTTAGATAGTAGTGCAGTTAGAATAGGTATATGGATAGTATATTAAAGCTATGTATTTATAGTATTTTTGTTTACCTGTGATGGTAACACTATCGCACACTAATAATGATTAGGCCTAGTTCACATGATGGTTTCGACTTTCGAGATGCAAGATTTATCGGTTTTTATCGATGTTCGGTTCACACAATATGTATAGTTAGAATATACAAGTTAGTTCGTGGTTAATTTTTATAGATAACAGTCTCGATATAATTGTCATTAGACTTCTAAACATAACCTACTTGGCTAGAAATTATTTGTTTAGGAACATTTTGGCAGAGATTCATTGTTTCCCTCGCATTAGATCCTTGAATTTTGATTAGTGAACTCAAAACTCATTTTTATTGGAGTCTGTAAAATGTATTTCCACAAGTTCACGTGTTGGCTTCGTAGGCATTCGATGTCCACGACTTGAGACTTGCGAAGTGTAGGCTAGATAACGTGTCGATCATTCAAAGAAAAAAAAAAACAAAATGGTGGATGCACGCTACACGCCAAATTTGGGCGATGCCTCACAGCGAAATATTGCTCTCGCGATTCTCAAAGATGATCAATAAAGTTTATTTATTATACCTTTAACCAGACGGAATGCTTAGTAGATTAGTTTCAAGGGATCTTCTAGGTAGAGCGAATTTGCATTTAGTTGATTAAAATTTTGAATGCTATGCCTATACATATTTTGTGTTCCACTGAGAGAAAGTTCAATATTGCGCGGAGATCGCCCCTGGATTTTAATTTTTAAACCAGTACCCATTCGAATATAACTACGAAAATATGGCTTTATAAAAAAATAAATATGTTTAATAGTATTAGTAGACGTTCCATGATTCCGTATCATGTCATCGTTATATTTATCTTTGAGAGAGAGCACTATCAAAGAACATTTGTAAACCACGCATGATCATGTTTAAGGCGGTACAATGCATGTGAATAGTATTGCTGATAAGTTTTCTGTTGGATGTTTAATCCTTAAGAGGATAGTATCCGCTTCGCGCCCCATACAAACGCAGTTTGGCCCTTGCTTGAATTTTAAACAATGAAAGTCATTGAAATTTTGCAGTAACAATCTTATCATTAATATACGTGTTTCTGTAATATAAAATTTCATTTCAATATACGGTTAAAAAGTTACACGAGCTCAAAGATTGGCAATTTTCGTTGAAAAACGGCCCAACTTTATGCTAGTATTTCTCGACAATGTATCAATACAGAAACATTCTGATTCGAAGGAAACCCAGATAATATAGTGAATATTTTTTTACAAGATTTTTTTTTTACATATTAGCAATATTATAGGAGTAATCTCCAAAATTCGGAACATACGAAATACGCGTGAAAATGTTGTTGTTTCTCCTCTCGGGCACGCGTTCGCATCGCGAGGGATAGAGACAGCGACAACTGTGCAACATTGTTGCGTTCGCGAGGGACACTCCTCTTAAGCTTTTCGTTGTGTCGAGCTAACATAAAAATAGCGACGAACAAGTGTAGGAGTCACATATGTTAGCAGTATATCATGCCTCGAGTGCCGTTCACCCGGCACCATGTGGCTCCACTACACCACTGAGGTCACGTCGTGGCCAGGTATCACTTCCTGTCATCACACTTGCATTGCACATTTTAGATTATTGTTCTTTACTGTCTTCTGCAAACTTCGATGTTTCTATAAGAATGAGAACATCCCATTCATATCACTTGGGTTGATTTAATTTATCAAACGTAACAATAGACTTTCACGTATCGAGTTAATGTTATTTATTCGTTCCCTGCCAGTTGCATAATTATTATTAAGGGGTACGTCAAGGGATGTTTTATCTGCACAGATAGTGAGGCCCGGCAACCCCGGTCACATCTGCTCCGGTTTACTTGCTCTTCTTAGTCGGGCACAAAAGACGTGCGGGGTCCACAAATCCAGCAAATTAACAATAGCGCCTAGTTCACTATTAATAATAACACAAAAATTTCGAGATAAGAAATTGCCATTCTTTTGCCTGAGGTCCCTTCCGAGAGTTGGTGGCTTTTGTGTTGATTCTAATTTATGTCATGTATTGTTGTTACCGGGTACCCTCCCCACACACTTCCTTTGGGGGCTTCGGTGCCGCTAGATGTCGAATTGAATTTGTTGCATGAGCTTATTGAAATGCCTCGTGCATCTTCGTCGTTGCTCTCTGTCATGGTGTGCTCTGTTATTTTATTTTCGAAAAAAGATAGATAATTATTAATTATTGCTATTAATTACTATGGGGTCAACGTACAATTTAAAATTAGGAACAGTACCGTCAAGTATTACTAGTGTGATGTAGGCAGTAGTTCTTTTAGTGTGTAGTGATGCTTAATTGAAGAGATTAACAATGACTTACTTTGTGTTAAGAGTGAGTACTATTTTATGGCAAGTGATGATGTGTAAAACCCGGTTTATATTGCTACCGTTAATTGGGCGTGTCTATCTCTTGATTTCCCTAGTCTATTGTTCATACCTAGTAAGTCAGCTGCGTTTGGATGATCTATAATATGAACGTAGCCCAATTAAAAGTGAGTAGGCACAGATTTGTCATAGTATGCCCCAAAATCAGGTGACATTCTGTGAAGCTTTTAGTGTTTTTTGTGCTAAGTGAACGGGGCTAGGTTAATGGAGATTGGTCAATATAAAATTATGATTAATAATGTTATGTTACGCCGTTAAAAGTCACTAACGATGCGGAACATTAAAATGGTGTGTTTTTTTAATTTATATTTATTCTTCTTCCTATATGTAAGATGGGATCGTATCAAGCTGTGAAACCACAATGGGATGATTGCTTTAAGGGCTGTACAATTTATGTGCTAACCTAAGTAGAAACTTAGTCCTATATATAAAGTTAAATAAGGGCTTACCCACATTTTTGGGTTTTAATTAGATGCACATCTAGCTTGAACAATATAGGTACTTAATCATTAAAACCCGTTGTTTTATTTGTTCGTTTACGTCAGCACAACAGAACAGATCATAAAACGTGAGGTGTTAATTGAAATCTTTCTATGAATTTATAATCATATATATCATGGACCGTTTTGTTCTTTTTTTTAAAGTATATTTTGGTAACAGACCCTTTATCGCTAAAGGTTCTGTTACCAAATAATATCTAAGAACTACAACCTTTTTAACAACGAACTTTTTCTTCATTTTGTATTCTAATAAAAACTGCTTGTTTTAAAATGTTTACAAATCCTTTATCTAAATAGAACTTGCTTAATGATTCTGCGCATTATCGCCTCGCTACCGGACACGGTCCTATAATGAAAGGATTATATATTATAGACCACCACACCGGTATAATGCGTTCAATCATATCGAAAACTACCTTAGATTTATGCCGGTTTTATTACGAACAATTCCTTCTTATAATCGCTTTCTTTCAGCACATGAATTTGAACAGGCTGACGTGTTTGATGCGTGCCCTGTATTTGACAACGGCAGGACAGTTTTGTTTCTACCCATACTCCATAATTATATCATACCATAAATGTATGTTCGATATTTCTATGAAATACTCCGTAGCAGCTCGGGGTTTGGATTTGTGCCTGGTTAATGGCAATAGGCAAATTGTTATAACATTTTATATTATTTTGTATTCGAAAGGTTAGGCAGAAGAGTACTGAATAATTCTTTCTTTTTTAATCCCGTGTGGAAATCCTCATGGATTGATACCTAATGATGGATACCTACCGTCCGCCGCTATGTTTTAAGTCTCATGTAAAGTATTAAGCAAAACTAGTGCATAGGTACAATGTCGTGCATGCGTGGTGTTTCTCGGTGCATTCTCAGTTGCTATTTTCCCATAGTAGATAGACTGGGATTCGAACGTGTACACTGTGGTTATTCGACATCTATCCTGAATTCATCGAATACGGTTGTCCATTAATCTGTGGCCGTTTGTTTTAACCGGTGATAGGAATCTACTACAAAAGCGTGTATGGTTGGTTAACACGGCATTGCAGAAGTTGAGGGAACTTAAACTTAAAAAGAACTGTAAAGGTTAAAGAGTATAGATGTAGCCAACGAAATTACTGAGTAAAATTACTTAATTTATTTGTCAACGCGCAGCTTATAACTACATTCTTATGCTGTGTGTATTTCGCTAATCACAAGGCAGCCCGTATGCTAGCTTGCCACCTTATTGGTATACAAGAAAGTGCAAATCAATATTGCAATTCTAAAGGATTGTTGGTCTTCAGTCTCGAGGCCTGTAATCCGTAGTTCAAATAACTCACGATTTTCCAGAGTTGCGCTAACCCTAGGACATTAGATACCTTCGTAAGTTCGCATCCATCGCGTAAGACTTGTCCTCTAATAACATTACCGTGTAACGTTGTCCGCAGGCGGTGAAAAGAAGACTGAACCTGAGTGAGAGCAGTTCCGGTAGCCAGGGGCACGTGGTGCCCATGAAAGCCGACTTCAAGACGCCAAAACAGAAACGCGTCAAAGTTCTCACGCCATACAGTCGACCGTCCAGTTCTATGAAAAAGTACACCGAACGTTCCAGGTACTTGTCTCAGTCAGAGGTAAATTTCCATTTTAGAGAGTAGTAGTTTTGTAGTTAAATAGCAAACAGAAAATGGCTTTGCTTTAGGAAAAAATATACACAGATTTCTTTTTAAATTAGCTTCGAAATGCACGTGAAAATATAAGCCCAGCAGCTCTTAAAATAATGACTTAGTGAAATAGGTGTGGGATATGTGAAAGAAGTTGTTGGAGGCTCAAAAACATTTCCAACTTTCCATGCTCAAAGAAATTAACCCTACGTACAAGCTGTTTGTAGGACACTGAGTGTAGCAATTAAATTAATGACCTTTGCATACTGGAGTAATTACCTTACGTTCTTAAATGTAAACTTATCGCCAAGTGGGTGAGCCGATAATTACGAAAAGGTACACATAGGTGACTACAGACAGTACATTCGTGGTTATTGCGAAAAAAATATCTTGCAGTCGCTTTAGCAGTGTGGTACACGCCTTAGAAATGAAACTGTAACATTGAGCTTGCAAGACTTCTAAGACTCGGGCCTCTGTCGAAGTGCGTTAGATAAGCGGGCTTTATGTACGTTTCACAAAAAGAAAACAGACTATGCAATTAGTGGTAACCTATCCTAAAATAGTTGACTTTTTTCAAAACATACTCTGTCAGACAAAAGTGAGTCGTAGACAGTAAATATAAGCGAAAATACGTAATAATATATTCGGACATACGGACCTCCTTTTTTGGAGCCTGTTAAAATGTATGTAAGTAATATACACCATGACGTAACAAATTCTAAACATTTTATTGTTTGTTGCAGGTTTGACACATCATTAGGTTTACTTACAAAAAAGTTTGTTGCGTTGCTGAAGTCGTCGCCCAATGGCGTCCTCGACTTGAATATAGCAGCTGAACACTTATCGGTCCAAAAACGTCGTATCTACGACATCACAAACGTTCTAGAGGGTATAGGAATTTTAGAGAAGAGATCCAAAAATAACATACAGTGGAAGTATGGTGAGTGTGAGCTTACAACAAATAATAAAGCCTACATTTGTTAAGTATATTTTAAAGGGTCTCAATTTTCGTTGTATGTTTGTATCATCCCTAAAACTTGATAAGGAAGTCTTGAGCAGTATTCTGCAATGAAAGGAATATAATATGTCGAGATTATTCGAGATGTGTGAACACATGATGTGAAGAATTTCACAACAATGAACATGAATAAATGTTTATGCCATAAAATTTACATGTAATGCATGTAGTTAGGGACCGATCGCACAGTTTCCGTTTGTTGAAGTAGATAGGTTATTTTTGTTGACTGGCTCATACTTGAATATTACACACTGGCTTTGCCACATGGTTTAACCTGCTTGCTCAGCTTCTAAATAGCAATGTTAAATACCCAATAACCTTCTCAAGAAATGGAATACCAAATGCAAAAAGCTTTTTGGAATCTGGCTGGTAGTTTAAGATATTTACATTTTATATATTTGTACAATAGAACGTAACATACCATCAACCCATATATTCCCCGAAGGGCTAGGCAAAGGTGTACACCCGCAATTCGCTGTGACGTGGGCGTGAGTTTATTGCCATTAACCGGGCGCAAATCTAGACTCCGAAGCTGCTCCTGTGACATTCATAGAAAAACTCAATTTGCTCGCCCTGGGAATTGAAGCCAGGCCCTCTAGCGTAGCAGTCGCGCTTAGGACCACTAGACTATTGAGGCAGTCTTAATAGTATAGATTGCAATAGGAATATTTTTATGAAATGATATCAATATAACGCGATAAATCCGTAATAAGTAGTTTTATTACAATGAATTAAATTTTCTATAGCCGCTTAGAATTTTATAATAGTTAGTTGATGTAATAGAATTCAAGGTATGAAATGAAATCATCCATCAATTTGAGTACTCTCATTGGGTTCAATTTAACAAAAGAGCCTTTTTTATTCTCAGCACGTTACTTATGTGTTCTTACTAAGTTTTTTTTATCGCATTGCTCATTACAAAATGAAGATTTGGTTCCCCAGATCTCTCTATGTGGGTTTTCAATTTCAATATTGGATTGAAACCGTATCGTAAGATTCGCGATTTCTCCACGATTACTTAGTCTTAAGTTAACAGTACCTAATATATAAAAGTTTACCTTTGCATTATTTATCTGTTTGTAATAATAGCACTTATAGCTTGATAATGCGTAAGTAACGAGACGGAGACAGTAAAATGTCATCATCATTACCTTGAGATTTTATTATGGAGAATCAGTTTGTGTTCTCATTCATCAGTAAACTAGTTCGTGCTATTAGTATGGCGAATGAAACCCGCGTGTTGAAACCTACCGCTAGTCTACCAAACAGTCGAACGTGGTTTGGTAATTGGTTCGGTTAATTTTCATACTGGCTTGTTACT